>SAYO01020207.1:25638-42487 GCA_004023745.1 Recurvirostra avosetta | reverse complement strand
TTTTTTTTTTTTTTTTAATTAGCCATGATTTTGTGACAGACCTGTGCCATCTTTCCCGGGAAAACCTGAGACAAGGTTGTCCTGCCTTGTGGCTTTGGGCACCAGCTCTTCTGGCCAGCCTACATGGATGTCCAGTCAAAGCAACTGCAATGTGTTGTATTTTGAAGTTGATGCTTGGATATCTGAAAAGTAAGATAGTTGTTTCCAAGTAGCAGCTGTTATATCCCAGCCCATCGACCCAGTAAAAGAATTTGGTTCTTCTCCAGCTCTGAAACGTGTCAAAAAGACCTGAAATATTTTGGGAAACGATCACCTTCCTTCCTTGGATGGATTTTTCTTTTTTTTCCACAAGGAAAATATGTTGTGATAATTGACAGAGGGTAGGAAACTCTTTGTGAATATTGGCTTCAGAGAGACACTGCCCACACACCTGGCTGAGAAGTAGTTGTGGTAGCTCCACACGATTCATTTAAAGCATTATCACATCCCGTGATTGACAAAGTTACCTATTTGTTCAATATGTTCGGAGGAAAGGTCTAAATATGCCCAAACTACATGCAAAAGGATCTTCAGAAGTTCTGTACATGTCAGAAGGGTCTTTTTACTCAGCAGGCTGCATTTTTCAATACCGGTAGTATTTTAATACAAGAAATTCGCTTCAGATCTTCCATACATAAAAAAGAACACTCCAGGATGGAAGCTAATTAAACACCTCAAGTATCACTTTTCTAATATTCTAGTTTTTTCTATGTATATTTTTCTCAGTCTCATATTGAAAAACCTTGAAGACAATATAAAATAAAACTATTATTTATTCTTTTGTCAAAGACAAATCCCTGATCTACAAAGCGTAAAAAGAATTTTTTTATACAATTCATCTTCTAACTTGCATATCCATCAGATTTTGAAAACTTTTATAACACTTCATCATTTTCTTTTTTCTGTAACAGAAGCATTCAAGGGAATAATTCTCAATAGTCAAGTTCAAAATCTGCTCCTGCCCATTCTGTCAACATACTGATTTTCAACATTTGCTTATGATCAATAATACTGAAAACAGAGAAAGCAGAATAACTCCTCAAAGGCCCTTCTCTTTTCTAGTGCGATGGAAGACACTGAAGTATTTGACTTTATCCCATACTCCATTAAAAAAAAAACTGTAAAGTGAGCCTAGTTTTTCCCCCTAGACCTCATAAGAAATCATATTCAAAGTCTTGCTAGAACATTTTAGCCATTTGTTCTACTATTGCGGGTGACCCACAATACATTTGTTTCTCCCAGGCTGTTTATCATGTGCTGTCAATTTGTGTGCCACTGTAGACACGGGCTCTGCTATACCTCCAGTTGTGACCTCTTGGTCCACAGGATCCTCTCTCAAATCCCTGGCTCCCTGACCTGCACCTCTTCAGGAGTTAGAAGTGAATAATGCTTCTGCCTAATCCCAGATTAAGCAGCCAGATGTCATAAAATCAGTGTAAAAAAATGTGATATATGTTATGGAGACCAACAGACAGCTATATGAGCATGAGTGATGACACTCTGGGCCTCAGAGAGCGTTTGTATTCGGTACCCGTAACTCCCTCTTTGAAGTTGTTAAGACTTTCAACACAGATGCCAATTATGACAGACAACCAAACAGTCGACCTCTACAGCTCTAAATTTTGTGGCTGATTACAGAGCAGGATGATGACTTTTGGTCACATCAGCCTGGGCTGAATTTAAGGCCTTAAGGTGGACTTCAGAACAGAAAGACTGTATTCTATTACCGAAGCCATAAGGCTTGTTTGAAAATATATTGGCACTAAAAGGTAGGCTAATAATAGCATTTTAGCTTTGTGTTTTCATTTTTGAACACTTAATGTCATGCCAGAGAAGGATATGCTTATAACCATGAACTGAAATGAAAAGTGTTATTATAGTTATTAACTCAAAATTTCTTATATAGAGCTTACATTATAAACGTTTAGCCTTATGCTTCAGGTCTAAGTTTCATACATTTGGATACTGATCTAGGAGTAGTATTAAATATATTCTTAAAAGTAGTTTCCTGTAAGACAAATAAATGCTACATAATTAAATTTTGTACAACAAAACCCCAAGAAATAGTTAAATCAACATTAAGAATTGCCAGATGGGTTCATCCCATATAGCTGACACCTCTGTCTAAGCCTCAGAAAGAGGAGGCCTGGACTTATATATATTCCTTGTGTAAACTAACCTTATATTTATCCACAGAGGTAACTCTAACCCAAAAACTAATACCAGAGGTCAAAGAGAACAGTTAAAAGAATAAAGTTTTTAGATAGCAAGGCAATAGGCACTCTTGTAAAATTTCCAGGCAGGCAGACAAAAGAAGCAGAAGATAAAAATAGAAATTTGTCAACATCCATCTTTGGGAGATCATTTATCCTATTCACAGCTACCAGCAGCAGTGAAAAGCTTGTTACTGTTCACTGGTTAAGAAATGTAAAACAAAGGTTCAGAATAAAATCCAACTGCTTTAAGGCCACATTTCTTAAAAATGCTCGTGAAGTTATTCCCTCTGTATGTTTTAAATGAGGCATTGGTGATGCTGTTTCATGGGTGCAGCATTGCTGAAACTTTCTCCTAAATCCAGCCATAGACCCTCAGTGCATTTGATAGACAGGCATCTATCACAGACCGGAGCCATAAAACACTAAGTGCACAAAGTGAGCACACCCTTAGAGAAACTCAGTCCTTAAGTAAACTGCTGCATCTAAATTTTTATCCTCCGTTACATGGATTACAATTTCAAATATTTTCCATGACAGATTCTGTAATCTAGGTGATAACAGAAATAAAGGCCAAACCAGAGAACTTTTAGAACATGCAAACGTGATAGACCAATGACCTTCTTGAAATGCTGTCCTCATATAAGTCTCTCCCTTCCATACTTATCCCTGGGTTGTACTGCAGCAGCAAAGGGTTTCCTACTTCCTCTGAATAACTGCTCTTAACTGGAGGCTTCTTGCAAAAACATTTCAGCTTCTCATGGAGGTCAATGGGAACTCTGCGATCGGCCTCCAACAAGAGCAAACTCCACCAAGAACCAGCATTGTCAGTAAGGCAACACTGGAGTGAGAGACACAAACCAGGCTTCTTGAGTGAGTGCATGAGAAACAGCCACCATCAAAGATACATGCGATGTCACTGGCGCTGTAGCATAGTATTAATAATTTGGGGGGACCTTGCCACATGACGAAGTTTAGCAGGCTGAAAGGATAGTATGACTATGTTTTAATTTCAGAAAGCAGTGACTAGCACCGAGAGACAGAAGTTGCACACAGTTTATTCCAAGAACACATATCATTTCAGACACATTTTTATAGGAAGCGTTTGTACAAACTACTGTGAGGAGCTTAGACTTTTTAAACATAAGAGAACATTTTGACAGACCTTAACTTAAAGAATGCAGATTCCTGAAAATTAAAGGTTCTTTTTCTCTCAGATGCAGGGAAGTTTGCTGAATAAATAGGCAGGAAAGAGAAGCTGATGGTATCTTTAAGAAAACTCATCTAATACTTTAACATGTATGAAAAATCAAAGTAAGAGTTGACATATTGCCAAAGCAACGCACCCACTCTGCTGCCTAAGAGCAGAAAGGCAGTGGCTGTTCAACAACGTTCAAGTCCCTGCTGCCAGCAACAGGACTAACTTCATTGTGTTGTTCTGCAGAGTCTGGGATTGGCTTTACTTGTTGCTTTCCAGAAAAAAGAACAAAAAAAAAATATTAATAAGAGCACCTCAGAAACAAAAAACCATTTAGAAGCTCTGTTAAGAATGCCAACTCTGCCCCTGAGGTGTGGAAAACTGTGGCAATGGAAGGCAGGAGAAATTATATATAGGTGACACTGCTAAAGTAGATTGCTCTTTAATCATTAGCCCTGGGCAAACTTTATCATCTTTTTCCATTCTTCATTCTGCTTCTCCCCCACATCCCTGTAACTAATGTAAAGTTTCATTTTTCAACTATTAATAAACTGGTAATGTTCCAAAAGCCATACCTCTGATTGAATAACACCAAATTAACAGCCTAACCACCGATCAAATTTATTTCTATGTAAAGGAAGACTATCTGCTTTGATATCAGTGGCACTATATTAGGTTAAGCTTGGAGAAGATCAGAGTGTCCCTCAAGATTATTGTCTAGGATAAAGCTTTTTCCTCTCCTGTTCATTCATCTTCAGTCTGAGGCCAGATTAATCTTTGTGAATCATATTACTTAAAGATTAGACTACAGATGAATTTTCACCAGTTTGATTGAAAGATGAATTTTAAGCTGATGCAATCAAGTAACAGCAAAATATAAGATGCTTTTTGAAACTTCATTCCAAGAAGAGGTTGAGGTTGGTTTAAGAGTGGTTCATGCTGATTTAGCTTAGGAGGCAAACAGCTTACTCACCTGTTTAAAAGGTTTGGCCTCAGCTAGAGGTTACAGTCCATCAGCTGAGATGCAGGAATTAACTCAGCTGCCCACACTTAGTCCTTTAAGCACAAAGGGGCAGCAGCTTCACAAACAAGTCCAACCCAAACATGAGCACCTGTCTGATCTTGGCTGGAGTCAATTCCTTTGTTACCCTTCTGAAACACGAATATGCATACAGGCTTTGGGGCTTGTTGACCAAATCAAATACAAATTGATTCAGGTTGCATCATTACAATTTACAATTTAAGTCCCCTCATTCTTATCACACTCCAGATCCTAAGCCCTGGTATTTTGCCCATGATCTCAACGCAGATTTAAATACCCTTCGGTGAACCAATACATACCTATATATGCTCTGCCCCACACTGAGTATCCCAGAAATCCTTACCTCGGCTTTGATTGGGCCTGATCCTGTGGATCTGCTATGTGTTTCTCTCTGCTCCCATGGCTGTGATGTCTGGTATCAGTGGGTGCACTGGGCAGCTTGCAGGATCAGTCTCTAAAGCCCTGATTATGGTGAATACTGAGACCCACGCTCCCATCAACAGCACCACGGTCCCATGCTGCCCAGTACTTCTCGCAGTTTCAGAGGGAAGAAACTTGGATGGTTCATGTTTTCAGTGTGTACTTACAACTCCTTCTCTACAGTTATATTTTTCCCTTGCTCTATGCCTAAAATCAAGGCTTCACTTGCATGCTGAGTTTCAGCATGCAGGAATGTCTTTTTACTCCTCCTTCATATACCCCTCCACTTAGTCCTCTAGCATTTTTCTCCAGACTCTTCCTTTTCAGCCTGTAGCTGTTTGAGATCAGCATTATTTAGCCTCCTCACTCTGGCCTTTAATTTTCTCGTCGCAGTAACTTTATTTTCTGAGCAGCAGACTCCAGGAACAGCTGCTGCTATTCCACCAGGATCCTCCTTTCTCCTTCAGTCTGGCTCTCAGGGAGCTGCAGGTGTGCTCCAGCTCCTCAGGTTCTGCCTGTCTGTGCTGACGGACAGCCCCAAATTTCCTGGGGATTCCCTGCGTTCAAGTGCCCCTCACCTGCCAGGGAGGTGGTTTTGCAGCCCATACCAGCCATAAGAGCACAGAAAAAAGGCTAGTTTCAACAACAGAGTTTCTAGGAAGCTTCCTTTTATTTAAATTTTTGGGGAACTCAACCACGGCAATGCTGCAGAGTAATAGTACCCTAGCTCTAAGTCTGCCTAGCTTTTACTACATGTCCTTCCCTGTTCCTGGCTGTTACGTATTTGAGGAGATCCTGTGTAAAGCCCTCCCAGTGCCCCACAGAATCGCAGGGTATGCTGGCTAGAGGTTGGCTCTAAGGGAGAAGCTGGTCCCCGTGCATCTCGAAGGGGAGATTCCCCGCTATCTCCTCAGCACCCCAGCCTTACGCCCGCTGCTGGGCTCCACAGGAACAGGCAAGCCTTCGGGATCAACATTTCCTCGCAGGTGGAACGGTTTGCCAGCCAGCCTGAAACCCTACTGAAAACTAGACCAGCGTTCTGCAAGGAAAGAATAAGCTTAATAAAACAGTCTTGTAACAAATTTATAAAAACGAAAAGGAAACTCTCGCGCTCTCTCTCAGCTAACTGCATCCTGGCTTGGCTCCAGTTGCTGCTCTCTTTATTTCATCCAGCTGAAGTGCTGTCAGGGCCTGTCTCAGCTCCAAGAGCCACAGTCAGAGCATTAAGAGCCTGGAAAGCCTGAGCAGTTAATGTTGAACTCGAACACCTTCATTGCTTTCCAGCTCCTTAGGCAAGGCACAAAACAGGGGGCTGCCCTGGGGATGCTCCTGTTCCTACAGACCCATTCTCTCTTTGCAGGTTGTTCAGGTGCAGACATGGAGCGTTACCTGCAGCTGATAAACTCGATCTTTAATCAAGAGATGCATTTTTATTGTGCAACCTGTGGGATTGTTATCTCTTCCAACCTGTCTTTAGGAGCGTGGATATCCCCTGGGCATAAGCCAAACACAGCCTGGTATCACCATTTGTGTGGCCAGTGAACTCCAGGCTTTCCTCAACATGAACACAGGGAATAACGACCCAGTTAGTCATTTTCCCTGCAAGCAGCCCGTGTACTCACTGTAGATGAGGTGCTCCCTGCACTCCAGCAGGTTGACATTTAATCCTAAATTCACCACGATGAAACATCTCTCTGCTGCCAAAAAGGGTACGTCTACCCTCCCTCTCCCCAGCAACACTTCCCCACCCCTTTCCCTACAGCCAGCATTGATATAAACATGTAAGCAACCAGTTCAAGCCAAACAGCTGTTCAGTGTGTGTTTTGCCTGCTGAACTCCCTGAACCCGCACATCACGGAGTCGAACGCAGAGCCGTGCGGGTGCAAAGGAAGCAGCCGGCGCGAGCCGTCTTGCTCTTTGCCTGGCGGGGTAAGGGGAGTGGGGCCGCTCCTTTTCGGCAGCGGCCCTCAGTTAGGTGATGTCTCGTCACCATTCAACAGGGCTTGTCTGAACGCCACATCAGGACCGCGGCCTCCAAGGGCCTGCTCCAAACGCAGCGAGGAGCAAGACTCAAATGTAGAGGTCTGTAAACTCACACATGGCAGCTGTTGCAATAGGCCATAAAACATTGTCTCCCGTGCCTGACTTCAGTAGCTCCATGTTTGCTTTCGGTGAGAACAGCACGGGCTTTCTCAAGGAGATATTCTGTCATCTCTGTTACAGGATTTGATAAGAAGCGAATGGTAAATGTCACTTGCATCTCCACTCACCAGCCAGCTGAAACTCAGCTTGATACTTTTGGACTTCCACTTTTAAGTGCTTGTTTCTCGACTATTTCAACAATTTAGATAAGCTGGAAAAATGCAGCAAGGACACACACCAGCCTTCTGGTAATGAAATCGCTTCAAGCTACTTGATGATATATGGAGAGCAGCAGCTAAATCTAGCAATGACTTTTGCTGAAAGCTACCACCGGTGATGAAGACCTGTACTCACCACAGTATATCAAGTTTAAAAGTAGGCCTGAAAAGTGCTGGGGAGCCAGCGAGTAAAATGTTGGCATTTTACTTTAAGAACCATGATTGGAGTGGAAGATGTTGTCTTAATAAAATATGCTTTGTATCTACTCTTAGTAAATCACAGAGAAATTGACAGTCTATACAGGAGAGGAAGGCTAGAGCTCAGCTTGCAAGCAGACTGAATTACTTCTCACTACAGATTTGAGGTTATTGGCAGCCAGCCCATGTTGCCATTTAGTCCTCATAGCAAGCATGTTTTAAAAAATATTTTCCATATAGACAGACACACTGTAGCCACTGAGACTCCAGAGAGCTGCCATTTAGGCCCACCTGCCCTTTGGAGGCTCTGGCTGGATTTCCAGGTAATAGAAATCAAAACAGAAATTGCAATTATATCTGTACCAAAAAATTTCTAGTTCTCCACACAGCAAGTAACAAAGAGAAGGGTGAAATGTTCCCAAAGAAGGAGGAGAAGCGCACTGCTTTCTTTCCTCCCAAGAGCTACAAGCATGTCCCCATCTTGGAAGAAAAGTACCGCATCCTGACCCCTCTAGGGACCGATGGTTTTGTCACAGACAGTAGTGACACTCACATTCCACAATCACTGTATCTGCATCCACACAGACAAGGAAAGAGTTTGAAATCACATCATCGGGATGTAATACTGCCATGTAATAGCCTGTTAAATCTTGGTAACAGCTAGTGACCAGTCGCATTCCCAGAATGGCACGTCTGTTCTTCACCGCTGCCCTTGCAAGTACCAATCTATAACTGTGAATTCATATGTTCAGAAAAAGTCAACAACCTGGAAAGATAAGCACACTTTCGCCCACAGTAGGGCTGTAAGTAAAAAAAGAGTAAACTTGACTGTATGATACATGTAAGAAACACATAAACACTACAGAGCTCCAATAACAGGGAATGAACTCCATCTACCCTCAGATCCATCACTGCTTGTGGTTTGATGGCTGTTTTGGTTTTTTTTTAAAGCAATGTTTAAAAACAGCCTAAACCATTAGTCCTCCCTTGGGCCAAATGGGTACAAGGAGGGGGTGAGCATTTGCAGGACTGACCCTTCCATGGCACTTGGTCAGCCAATGTTTAGAAACAAGGCAGCCAGGGTGACAAAAAGCTAAGGCCAACTCTGCTACTTCTCACACTCCTGAAATTTACTTTGAATAGAAACTACTGTGTCTTTATCAGAATAATGTGTTCAGTTGTAACTGGGGAAATGCTGCACAGAAAAAATTGATAATTGCAATGTTTGCTTATACTTGATATCTTCTTCTTGTCCTTCACCCTTTTATATTATAGACAAGAATATCCTCATACTTAAATGACTTTTAGGTTGCTACCAAAATAAACAATGAAACACTTAAAAAAAAACAAACCATACAAATTTACTCATTAAGATATCTTCCTTACCTTTCTCCTCAGGAAGCAGGAGTTCGCTTTGGCCTATGCAGATATGCTCACCTATAAGCTATTTTTAGCGATGTACTACAGCTGCATGTTAGTGTCCCTTTACAGAGACCCTTAGGCTATTGCTTTTTTTGCATGATCAAAATAGAATTGCACCAACTTCTGGGTGACTAATTGATGCAAATTATACTGACATAGCTGGTGATTTTCCTCCTTTAAATTAGCAACCATTTCGATGCAAAAGTCATTAAAAAAGAGAAGAACTAAGTAAATAAAAATGCTATTTGTTGTGTTGTTGTTTAGGCTGAATCCACTAACGCTTTTGAAGTACTTTTAAAATTATTTTCTTTTAATCAGCTCAGCCAAAATTTAAATGCCGCTGTTTCAACATTACTGTGTCATTGCCTGGTTGGGTCTAGTTTGAAGCAGGCTGAACAAGAATTTGCACAGTTGCAAGATCTTTGACAGTATCAGTACTCAGGACGGAGGAAGTGAAGGAGGGAGGGAGTGAGGGAGAGAAGGAGATGAGGGTTTTTATTACAGAAGGATGACATATCCGCATTCAGCTCCAGGATTAGTCAGAACTTCCTTCTCTTCTTGCATATTTTTTCATGTCATTAACGGACTACTTTTCAGAAACCAAAAACTCAGTGAGAAGGTCCAGAAAAATGTATCTGTTTTACTAAGTGTTTGCTCCTGACTTTCCCAACATATCCACTTTTCAGTTTGCCAGATAGGCTTTTAGTAATAGCCTCCCTTTCCCACCCTTCCCAAACCAACCCCATTATTTTCAAATCCATTTTGGCAAAGCAATCGTTTGAATTTTTATGAAGGTCGTGAATGAAGAGCCTTGACCATCTCTGGCCTTCTTCACAACACAGGCATGAAAGTAAGGTCAGCACTGAGCCGTAATCAGAACTCATAGCACAAAAGTGAGATACTGAGGAAACCTGTAAATGGAGCATTTAAAATGGTGTATAGCTCCTCCTCTACAGTCTTGTGTAGGAAGACTGTGCAGTGGAGACAGGTCCAGCCCAGCACAAGAAACTGCACCACTACCACAGACGCCCTGAACAGCTTTGGGTGAAAGACCCTGTCACCTGCTTTTCCCCAGTGCAAGGGCTGATCGTGAGCGTGGCCTCGGGGTGGGAAGGCAGTGAGGACTGCCATCCCAGGGCACCTGCAGGAGCAGGGGAGGGAAGGTGCCAGGTTGAGGAATGCTGCTGTCTGTCTCTCATGTCACTTCATGGCCTGGAGAAGTTGGCAATTCCTCCAGTGTTGCCTAAAATAGCTGGAACATGTAGACAGCTACTTCAAAAAAAATGCCTAGGGTTCTTATGGGCACTTCTCTTGGAAAACTCACTTCACTCTTTCCTTACCCAAAACACTTTCCCTTTGAAGTTCACACATTGCATGTCAACACATGAGTGTCTTCTAATCTAATGTTAGCAGGAAAAAAAAAAATGTTCCTAAATCTCACAATGCAACTATGATTCCCCTGGAAAAACAGGCAGTCTCATAGCTGTAACCTTCTTCTTGCCCAGACTCCTATTGTCCCACTTACTCTGTTAGTACTTTAATCTCAGTAATAGACTTGTGACTAACATAACATTTTAAGAGCTTTGGAGCAGGGATCACAGTATTTTCCTGGAGCTAGGACATGATTACAACATTCAAAGATGAGATACATTAATAAAAATAAATTAATCTGCTGCAACACAAGGAATATCTTGAAGCGTATTTATTAACTCCACTGGGATTACATAAACTGCTCAGAACCTTAGAATTGTCTTGTATTTGGCTATAATTTATGCTACTGGGCAAGGGAGACTAGACCTAGTAACAGCCTGCTTATCTGTCTATGAATAGGTCAAGGATTAAGCGTTATCAGTGTATTGATACACTTGCCCGGAGAGAAAAAAGTAAATGCATCATCAATAAAGGCAACCTTGCTAATGTTAAAAATTGTTGAGTTTCTAAAGACTGTTGCAAAGTACGTTGGGTACATTGGCTCTCAGCCTTGTATACCTCTGAACAAAGGAAATGTAGCTCCACGGTGACTTCCAAAGTGAAATTCTGCTGTGGGACAAGAGCACAGGCCATCTGCAGCAAAACTATTCTGATGGTGAGCCCGCAGACAGCTGGGCTGCAGCATCTCCTCTCCATGGGAGGGTAAGCAGAGAGGGAGCCTGTGCCTAACAAGGGCAACAGAGAGCCCAAAATAGTATGCAATGTCTTTACATCTGGGACATTTCTGGGTTTTGGTGTCAAGAAATCAAACGGAATTGCTCAGTGAAGGTGTTGCAAAGGGATTTCCACTAGAATTGTGTGGCTATCAAGATCTCTATGGCTTAAGAAATTATTTACATTGCATTGTTTAAAGTCTTCCCTTCTCTGTTGTCTGAGAATGAAGGCAGCCCCCTCAAGATGCTGCTTGCCCTCTCGTGACCATGCCGCAGAGCACATGCTGTTAACACCTGTGACCACCCATGTTTGGATTCCAGATCCCAGGGGGATGGTCATAACCAAAGCTTCATTAGGCTCTTGCTTTGTTTACCCCCTCTTTATAGGCAGCAACAATGTGTGCCTGGCCTATATCCTGTGCTTTGTGCTTTTATAACTAGATTATAAATTGATTGATTGCTGCAATCAGCTAAACTTGGGGGGTTGGGGAGTGGTTAATATTTAAGCATGCTGATCAGCCACATGGCTTTATATCTATCTCCACAAATTCTCATGTCTTGCTCACCGGGTACAAAAAGGCTTTCGGAAGCAAAGCTTTATTCCACACAGAAAAAGGTTTGTTTAATCTGAATAGTGTCACTTAATGCTGACACCGGAAAGTCAGAAACCTGCACATCAGCAGGTTTCTTTTATAATCTCTTGAGGTTCTACTTCAGCTGTTCTCTGCCCAGCTTGAATGTCTATTTGCCTCATCACAAATGATTGCCTATTTATTGTCAAGGGTAAAATTACCTACTCTAAATCCCTGCTAATTACCTCACTTACAAAAAATGATGAAGAAAAAGATCAGGCAGGTTTTTTTGTTCCTCCAGGATTTTACTGGGCTAATGTCCCTCAACCCTAAATTGAGACTAAGGCAAATTGTATCACAAAAAGCTATATTACAGTAATATTAAGAATTTGAACTGAAGCTGCAAAAGTGAAGGCTTTCAAAGATAGATCTGAAATTTCCATCTAGCAGCCTCTCCTTACTCTATTCTCTAAGCATAGAGACTTTACAGAACAAAAGTGTACTGCCTACAGATTGGAGACCCGTGAGTTACGTCAATACTAGCAAACCTAACAGGGCCATCATAGCCTGAGCTTAAACACCACCTGTGAACGTCCACAGTGTTTACATGTTAGCTCACCCCCTGGTATAGTTTAAGTTCATGCCCATCAGCACTCTGCCATGCAACCTCCATGCATGGTCCCGAAGCGGCACTGAGCTATGTCTGCCGTCGTTCAGCAATATGGGCAAGGACACCCACTCCCTGGAATAAGAAAATCCAGCAGTATGGGAGCAGGCAGTGCTACGTCATGTACCTCCGTGAGAAAGAGCTTGCTCACATCTGTTTTACTTCCTAAAACAGGCATAGCTATTTAGTATTTTCATAATGGTAAGCCCCAGGACAATACTTTAGTTTTTGCATCTAGATTTCTTGTCCTTTTTCTCCCTCCTGTCCTTTCTGCTTTGGATTGAGCTGTATCCTCAGTGCATTCTTCCACTCCCCTTGGCATGTCAAGAAACTTAACTGAGTCTGACTGCGCCCAGATCAAGCGCAGCTCCTCAAGGGAACTGCGCAACACAAATAAAATTAAATGTAGGGATTAAGATGAATAGGGGAGGACGTGATTAACACAATCAATTAATGAAAGTTCTCCTGTGTGGAATAAGACCTACCACATCCATGGTAAATTCTCATTAAGACACTCATTTTATCATGGATGAACATACAGATAACCCGTCACAGTCCCTTTTTGTAGTCGACGTCCACAATACAGACAGAAGTAAAAACGTGTATAGCCAAGTTCAGGCCTTCCTGCTGGCACAGCTATGGCCGAGTGCTCTGGCAGATGGGGAGGCTGATTTTCCATGTGACAGGGCCAGCAGTTGAGTTTGGGTACTCATATCGCCAGACTTGGGGAGGTCTCTGTGCAGGCTGAGCATCCTGTTTAACCATGTTTGTGCGAATCCATGTGGGAAAAAAGGAGGATGGGGAGCAAGAAACATGTAATCTCCGATTTTAAATATACATCAATTCCAGCAAGGGGAGTCAGATCAGCAAACACTGAGTGTGGAGCACCCAGAGCCACAGTGCAGTCCATGGTCCAGATCTCTGTCTCTGGGAACTGAGGGTGTCTGGCAGGGACAGTAAGTTGTTTTCTTCAACATTTATCCATTTCAGAGAGGACTAAACCAAACACTTTGCTAAGGCATTCACAGACCTTCTCTGGAAGCAGGGGAATGTGGAAGCAGAGGAATTTAGGAACGACAAAAGGCAGCCCTGCACGCCTTCCTGGCTGCTATCAGTCCCCAGCCCTTTGCACTTCTCCATTGCTTTGCACAACTGCCCCATCCATCCTTCTAGACCACTCCTCCAAACCCCTGAATTTGCTGTTGCCCCTCAGCACCAGCTTTGCTCCTCTCTTCCCAACCCTGACTGTCCTAGTCTCCTCATCCAGCCACTGCTTCCTCGTGGAGCTCCCAGGCCTATTTCAGCATGCTGCTCCGGTGCTGCCTGTAGTGCCTGGCAGCATGCGTGTGTGTGTGTGCACGCACGTGCATATGTCTGTGTGTGCACGTGTGTGGGTGTGTGCACCCATGCATGCACCAGCTGCATGCAGTTGCTGGTGTGCAGTTCAGCAGTCTGCATTAGATGAAATGCTTCCACAATAGACAAAATGCGTTTTCCCTCTTTAATAAAAAAGCTAGAGAGATAATTTTATTTCTTCCCTCATTTACTCTAACAAAAAGTTACAGTGGTGTTGCTCTAGGGCTTTTAAAATTATATTGCAGTTATCTCCTTAAATAAATAATACTTACTGTAATCACAGGTTCCTGAGGAGCCTCCCCACACCCCCGACCTGGCAGACCCAAAACAAGCAAGGTCGTGCTTGCCTGAGTAAGGCTTGCTCCAGAGTTGCCATCGGTGGGCTGAGGTAACAGCAGGCACGGCATCAGGAAGACGCGGGTTTTAGTCCCGATGGACGGGGGACCCCTTTCTAAGGGCCATTGCTGAGGTGTGACAGTCACTGCCCAGCCATCTGCTTTCCATCTCACAATATTTCAGCTATGTAAAATAAGGTGATAAACTTAAAGCCAGTTCCAGAGTTATTCACAGGGTTAGCCATATTTATGTCTGTAAATTGTGATCTTATTCAAACTTGAACGCATTAGGAAATACCTCAAGCAAAAGTTTTAATAGAGCAAGTCTCTTCAGAAGGATTAAAGGGAGGTGAAAAGCCCAGTAAATGCTCTTTCATGAAAGCATGTAGAGGCATCAAAGGGGGGTGATGTTGTTTTTCTGCTCCTTTTGTTTGTACAAAAGCTGTTTGGCATCTATATTGTATGTGTTTGTTTGTTTGGCAATAGTCTGCCATATGGCTTTTCTCTTTTCTTCCAACTGCACCTCTATGTTTTCTAAGAAGCATAAATTTGAATAACAGGTAAAATAACAAGAATTCTGTCAAAAATATACGCACATCTAGTGTTTTGAGAGCATAGAATCATAGAATAGTTTGGGTTGGAAGGGGCCTTTAAAGCTCATCTAGTCCAACACCCCTGCAGTAAGCAGGGACATCTTCAACTAGATCAGGTTGCTCAGACCCCTATCCAACCTCACCTTGAGTGTTTCCAGGGATGGGGCATCTACCACCTCTCTGGGCAACTTGTTCCAATGTGTCACCACCCTCATTGTAAAAAATTTCTTCCTTATATCTAGTCTGATTCTTACCTCTTTTCGTTTAAAACCATTACCCCTTGTCCTATTGCCACAGGCCCTATTAAAAAGTCTGTCCCCATCTTTCTTATAAGCCCCCTTTAAGTACTGAAAGGTCACAATAAGGTGTCCCCAGAGCTTTCTCTTCTCCAGGCGGAACAACCCCAATGCTCTCAGTCTGGCCTCATAGGAGAGGTGTTCCATCCTCTGATCATTTTTGTGGCCCTCCTCTCGACCCGCTCCAACAGGTCCATGTCATTCTCACGCTGGGGACTCCAAAGCTGGATGCAGTAGTCCAGGTGGGGTCTCAGCACAGCAGAGTAGAGGGGCAGAATCACCTGCCTCGATCTGCTTGTCATGCTTCTTTTGATGCAGCCCAAGATACTACTGGCTTTCTGGGCTGTGAATGCATGCAAGAGCATGTTGATATAGCATGTATATATTGTGTTTTGGAGAGAGTCTGAAGAGAGACAAATTCCCTTCCACCCCTCCAATGTATTGCTGTCCTCCCCCTGGCATAGCAAAACCCCATTTCTGTACCCAGGTGCAAGTTTCCTTCTTCCTTTCACTTCCTTTCCTCCCAAAATGTCAGTCTTTTAGGCACATGTCCAAAACACCAACCTTCTACTCTGCTCAAAAAGGACAGTTCAAAGCAGATATCAAAATCGCACTCCCTCCTTTTTTGTGTTTTGTTTTGTTTCTTTGTTTTGATTTGTACCATTTCCCTCAAAATAAGCCAACTTTGCTCTTACAGCCATTCCTCCTTATGAAAACAGCTTAAAATATTTTCCTCAATGAAACCTGGACACCTGCCTTATTTCAATAATCTCTCAGTGCTTTGAGTAAAGCAGATGCTGTTGAGTCAGACCAGCAAAAATTGTAGTTTTTCAAGTCATTTTTGTTATCTAGATTCTCCCTTCTAAAAAAAAAACCCACCTGTCCTTAATCTCTATATTACCTGGTCTCAAAGAGGGTTACAAAAGGCCCCTGAAAAGAAAATAGTGCACAACATCTGGAGGCTGCAGAATCTGCTCTGCCCAGCCTCCTCCCTGGGCTGGAGTCAGCTGTGCATCCTGCTGAGTCAGACCCGCCACGCTTTCACAGGAGTAAAATATGACTAAAAAGTGCTAAAGTAAGTGTTCATCTATAATTAAAATTTGCAGGCTGTGTCTAAATGAGTTCAAAATACCTTTTCCATAAAACAGTATTCCTATAAAATGAGTTTTTTCTTTTCAGATCAAAGAATAGTTTTAATAAACAGGGACAAAATTATGTCGCAGTATTTCTTACAAAAGGCGGTGATTAAATTGCTTCAGTTTCTAACCTGATCCCTCTGACTTCTGAGAAGCGTTTCCCAGTTAGGTGCTGGCAGCAGCCCGCCCCTCGTGGGGTTTCCCTGCTGTGCATGGACCCCATAGCCAGGTCCCGTCAGCGCTGCACAACTGCACAAAGTGGGTGACCAAGGGTTATGGTCCCTGTGATCACGTAAGAAAGCAGCAGATGAAATCAGTGACTGCTTTGTACCTGTCTGCCGGATTATTTATATCAAAAAGAAGGTCATACAGTCTCAGAAAACACCAAAACGTGGCATCTCTGCTCCTTTAGAGCTCTCTCTGCCAATTCCCCTGGTTTTCTCCTTGGCAATGAAAGCTCTTCCCCGCAGCCATCCTACAGCTGCCGGGGAAAGTGATAGCGCAGCGCAGCAGCCGTTTTGCTCCAGAGGCTGTATGCAGCGCCCATGTAGCAACCAGCAAAGACCAGGCTACAAGTTAAGAGATATTTCTGGGGAGGTTTCAAAGAGGATGCTGGCTGCTACGCAAGGTGACCAAGGTCTCTCTGGTGCAACTATGCCAGCCAGCTAGTTTTCCAGACAAGTTTTGTAAAATTACTGAAATTTCTATGGACCTACAGCAACACAAATTATTTTCATCTGTTGTGTTTCCTCTATATGTGCTAAACAGCATCAAAAGCATGCAAATGATTACAGAGGGAATCTCTGTCTTACTGGCATCACTTCAACACAGTCAGAAGAAAATCTCAATGTAAGCATT
>SAYO01020207.1:0-12280 GCA_004023745.1 Recurvirostra avosetta | reverse complement strand
ATCCAAAACACAGCAGCTACTAGGAAGAAAATTAACTCTGTCCCAGCTGAAACCAGGACACCCTCCTGTGAACACACATATAATAGTTGGTTTCTGCTGTAGTAGCAGCGTTTTGCACTGCAAGCAGAAGGGATTCACGGCCTCTCAGGCTTGGGCTGGTGCCAGGTCATGGATCTGTTGCCAGACTCTTTGTGTGGCCACCTTGCCTTCCTGCACTGACGTAGTCCATCACTTCTCTGTTCCCTTCTGCCTCTGGTCAACCTGGGAGAAGGGTCTGCAGGAGGTCACATACAGCCCCTACCCAAGAAGAACTTTACTTACATGATTCAGGTAACTCAAGTAGAAATGAATGCACTTTCTCACCTTCCACCTACAGATAACTTCCCACAGAGAGTCAAGAGATGGTCTGAGCCTCACAACCTGTGCTAAATAAGCAAAATAGTGGACTTTTGAAGTGGAAAACGTAAAAGAAAATCCTCCTTCAGGTCACATGTAAATGCTGGTGAGCAGGTGAAGGTGCATCACTGCAGTCGGCCTGTTGCTCAAAACCTGTAGGACAGACAGAAAAGGTGCCAACAGAAATCAGAAAATATCCCAGACTTAAGCAGACCTGGCTAGGCTCACGTCAGAATAGCACTATAATTGCTGAATCTGAGAAAAGTTTTTTCCAGAAAAATGGAAACGTAACTGGTTGTCTTACACATAAGTAACTACCAGAATAGATGTACCCTAAACCCACCATGCCTTTCTGCAGGTAGTATGAAATAACAGTTCTAAGAGACACAAATAACTTTAGGATATCTACTTCAAGACATGCAACTAAGGCATTGACATCTGATTATGTCTTCAAGTATTGATACTACCTATATGATCTGTTTGCCAGACCACAAAAAAAGACCTGTGACCACATGGTGAACATCTGCACTGGCTCTTTGGATGACTTTTTCTTCTTGACTCTGGAATGGGAAAAACTTGGCATTCATACCATCGCTTACATTTCTTCCATCTGATGTACGTATTAAGGAATCACAAGTTGCAACATTACTCCTTGTTTTCCTTGGGGAATGTTTTTTGGACAATAAATCTTACTTTTCTTTTCACGTTGTTCCATACGAAGAACACTTTTTAAACAAAAACAGTATGGCTTTGTTAATGAATTTGAAGCAATGAGGTGTCCACACCTGTAATCCCTGGGTCTTGAAACCTTAGCACCTCAATTTGAATGCAGAGAAATGCAGCCCCGAGCTGCATGTCCAGCAGTGTGGACACCCTCTGTTAATGGGAAGGTCCCAGCTTGAGCCTGCGATGGGGAGAAAGGACAGAACAGGTCAGGGCCCATTTTGCGTCTCTGTTATAGGAGTTTTTGAGTGGAGGATGTCAATTTGTTAACTTAATGAATTAAGTTTTTTAGGGGGGAGCGTTAAAACAAAATAAAAAGGCTTTTCTGCGCAAAAGATGGGTGTAGGTCCATCACGCAGGTCTGCTGATCATGCTGACCACAGCTGTGGCACAGCTCAGGTGCATGGCATAAGCACTGCACAGCAGGGCATCCCTTGGGGTCCCTCACATCCCCGAGCCTCCTTGCGAAGGCTGCAGAGATGCCAGCCCACCTAACACTGCGCTGTACCAGCCCTGGCCCTCTCTCCTCCCCATCCTAGTCTCCAACTGGCCGTTTCTTGTGGGGACATGTGAGGAGATGAGGCCAACTGGGGGAGGGGCCCACAGGTCCCAGGAAAGAGGTGGTGTCGGGTGGGTGTCGCATATTGTATGAGGGTAAGGAGAGGGATGTGGTCCGCAGGAAAGCACCTGCAGGAAAGCGAAGTTCCTTGCACACCCCCACACACACCCCACGTGGCACCATGTGGCCAAGGACCTGTGTCCTCTACAGAGCTCCTGGTGCAGCCCATGCCTTTGTTTTGGTTCCAATGCTGTTTCAGGTTTCTTGGGAAGAAGCTGAAGGTCATGGACACCACTCTGCTTTCCTGCTGACATTCTCCCTTGGAAGTGTTTCACGTGTACCCATAGTAACAGCAAATTCACTAGGCTTGCCCATACACAAATCCCCTGGTCACACACGAAAGTAACATCAGAGAGGGATGAAGTCCAAATAAATTTCAGATGCAAAAAATTACATTTGTTATTCCAAAACCGCCTCTCACTGATAAGTTAATGCAGTATTCAATTTGCATATCCAATGCTTGGTTTAGCTTTACAATTCACTTTCAGTATATGGTCAGGATCCACATAAAAGACTTTAACTTTGTAAAACATCTGTTATTATCAGGATTGACTTAGCTCTCTTCAGCTATACAACATGGGGCAACAGGGAACAGTTCGAAGGATCACTGATCTTAGGACAAGGTTCTTACTGATTCGAACCATCTGGTAAAAGTCATTTCCTTGAGTCCAGGGCATGCATCCCACAAATCACTATAATCTAATAAAAATATACAACCTACAGGAATACAATGAAATATGATAACAAACTCAAGCTGTTGAGCGAACAGTATAGCAAACAGCTCCCCAGAATGGTTCGTTGATTAGTCAACACCAATGCAGAAGAGCTTCACATGGATAATTTATGGTTCACATAAAGATCACATTATTATAACATTTTCCTGTTCACTCATAGATAATAAAAGACATACTCCAAATCAATATTTATGATTTTAGTTTTCCTTCCTCCTTACTGTTAAGCTTGACATCCTTCTCCTCCCCATTTATAGCCTGCCATTGCTAACTGAACCCCTTCACAACCTCTGAGATAAGTATCTGTAAGAGATCCATATATCATGATAGCAATAAACCAATCCTTCCAGACACATTTAACCGCAATGGAATATTGTCAAGCTCTGAAGACAAGTTGCTCCCTGAGGAGCAGCACTACTGAACCTTGATTTCCTCCCACTCAATGTCCCACAGCTTTCCTCTTCCACCCCAAATAACCCTTCTCTGCTTCCAGTATCATAGTTCACCACATGTCCCCTAAGTCCTTTCATAGTATCCTTCATGTTCCTGTAACTTTTTGCCTTGCAGTATCTCCTGTTGCCTTCACATCTCCCAGGCTTTCTGATCACTCCGCTCGTTCCTCCTTCATGCCCTTGCTGCCCTTTTCTGTCTTTCTACTGGGACAGGAGACAACAGATACTGTGACTAGGCTGGAAATACACATTGGAAAGCTGGTCTGCCAGAGGTGCCTGCCACCTGGCCAGCTGGGGGGCTGCCAAAACCAACACAGAGCACTAAGTTGTCCAGACAAGTCATGAAGAAAACTTCTGTCCTTTTCCCACCTGCCAGTTTTTTTTCAAAACTTGATAAATTAGGATTGCTGGAAACACTGCACTTTCTCAGATTTGGTTTGAATCATCCAAGAGTGTCACAAGTTACCAGAGGGCCATCGGACAGACAACGTAAACCCCTTACCTTCTTCTCCCAACACCACAAAGCCAACCACTTGCCGACCTACCCATACTCCACTTTTCAGAGTCAATCAACTGACTCGCACAACTCCACATGATCTTCACTAGACTGACAAAATTCTTGAGGCTGCTTTACCAGGCACTGACCGTAACTTTTTTGATGCCTAGTGATAAATTTGCATTAAAAAGATCTGTTGCTTATTATTGTCAATGTTGCCAACCCAAATCTATGACAATGTCTATTTTGGTTATTCTGCCAATGTTTTGCTCTCTCTGAGGTGGAGTATTTCTTTCATTATCATGCTATTTATACAATTTCCTTCTTCAAAAAGAAGGAAAAGAACACAAAAAATTACTTGGAGTATAGGGAAAGACTAGGAATTGGACAGTTAAGACAAAGAAGGCTGCAGTACACACATTTCCTTGTGCAGCTCTTATAAACAAAGTTTAGCTGACTGGATCCTAGTGGTTTATACAAATATTGAGCTAATATCATGATTCATGTCCCTAGTCATACTCCAAAGCAGCACTGTGTTCCCTCCACTGTGTTTTAGATGTGCGCAACAGAATGTTACTGTTTGATCCAAAACATGTTTTATGACTTGCTTCCTTTTCCTTTGGTGCATTAGCAGAGGTTTTTGGCAAGCCTAAATCCTTTTCAAAGGTTATCAGAACAAAAGGGTCAGATTCTAATTTCATTGACATGGAAGAAACAGAGTGGGTGGGAAAAATATATTTTATGTCCCTCTGTGAGCCAACAGGTATCCCCTGTGGGCAGTCTCTGGTCCTGTCTTTTCTTCCATGACAGAATTTTCACCTTTGAGTCTTGGCTTTCACCAGGAAGAAGTGAGAACATATCTTTAAAGCCACTTTGACATCAATTGATCATTTTGCTCACCTAAGACTATCATTTATATGCTAACAGTATGTTCAAGGCTGCCATTCAACTTCCAGCTAGTCCCCAGATGGCTACTGAAGTTTTCTTGGGTCACCTCAGCACTTAGCAGTGACTCGAGACTGGCAAATCAGTCAGGGCTCCTGCTGCGGTTGGGGCTTCTGGGAGCTGAAATGCAGGCTGGTCTCGCTGGCCAGCTCCATCTTGGAGAATGACAAACACTAGCTTTCTGCCACCACAGGAGGGCCACAGCCCCACTGCTGCCCACGGTGGAGACCAACAGACATGAGCACAGGGCATGTGCAGGCCACTGGAGAACAGGAGAGGTATGGCAGGGCGAGGAGGATGTTCATCTACCAGGTCTGGAGATGTCTCACATGCGAAACATCTTCAGGAGACTGTTCACAACTGAGTGTCTTGCATAGCAGAAGAGGAAGACAAAGGACTGCATAGCTTAGGTTCAGCCCTGGGCTGATGACCCCAAGGTGCAGCACAGACACAACACTCTTTACCAGCTTGTATCAGGGATAGCTGGGAGATCTTCACATCATGTGACACACAGATGTGATCTAGCTTACTTTGTACGTTCATCTTGACCAGAAGAGACTTGGCTCATTTGTCATTATGCTCACTGTGTGGCTCTCCTCCTTCACACCGCAGCTCCTCTATGTCATCACATGGCATAGAGAGAAGAAGGAGATGTCTGAAGGTATAAGATCAAGAAATGGTGACAGACGTGTTGATAGGGACCATTAAACCTTAAACTGCAAATGGGGCAAAACATGCACAGGCAGAGCTGAGGAGGCAGCGTAGGCTTTTCCAACCCATAACCAGGGGCAGGCAGCCACCAGCCAAGGAAACCTTGAGGAGCAAAATGTTGCTGCCCATGATGTGGAAGAGCACAGTGCTGTTATTCACTTTCTTGCACACACCTCTCCACTTGTGCCCCGATGGGCAAACCTCCTTCAGAGTGTACAACAGCACTGGTAACTTACAGCATGAGAGACCCCCTCCTGCTTAACCTGGCAGCCCTTCCATGGCCAAACGGGACCGCCTTCTTCTGTAAGAGCTCATGGGGCAGCACCTTCCTGATTCTGAGTAAGAGGTTAAGACTTTGGGGATGTTGAAAGCTGCTCAAGAATGACAGGAGGCATGATGTCAATAGCTGATGAGTTAATTGTTGGAGTGAGATTAAGGTGACAAACGGTAGAAGTTACTGAGGCCATGGTCTCACATGTGGTGGCAGATCTACTTCACCCAGCTAAAATCATTCCCACTCCTAGTCCCACGACGGCACAGCTGTGTGTGGTCAGACTGGGAGACACGTCAAAGAACAGACCCAGATGGAAACAACTAGTTCAGATTATTTTTTAGATAATCAGACTTTTTTGTTGGCAATGAGACAGAGAGTGATGGGACAGAGAGGGATGAAGGAGGGTCAGCGGGGAGGAGAGGGGGTGGAAGCCATTTAAGACATCATCGCACTCAGAACAGGGCACACAGGCCAGTGAAGCCTAAATCCTATCTTTAAGCCTCTTGGCATTCCCCAGATCTCACTGGAAAAGGGAGTTTGGATTTCACAGGCACACAGGATTTTTTTTTATGTTGCCCAGAGTCCATATCCCTACTTTATCATCATTTCATTTCAGCTTTTGGCCTGGGGGGACATAGTATGTGTGTAGGTATAGTCATGTACAAAATGAGAGATGAAGGAAGAAAAAAACACTGGGCCAGACCAAAGCTTGCATCTTCTGTGGGTTTCCTCAATAAATATCTCTATTTTCCTGATAGAGACAATCCTTAGTTGACTGCAGTTCATACCGTGGTATTACTGAATAACAGATGTTTGACTATTTTTGAGCAAGCGAAAAAATACATCTGTTTGTCTGTCACTTATTCTTTGTTCAAAAAATATCCCTGCATCACCAAGAAGAGAGAAAGAGGGGAACAAAGAATCTACACTTCCCATTACACAGTGCGTTTGAACTGTGAACCTCCCTGATGCCTTGTAATGAGACTTTTTAAGAATTCCAGTTATTGAACATCGTATCAATTTCTTTATTTAATTTTAAATAAAAATAAATCCAAGTCTTACTCTCTGCAAGAACAAAATGTGAGAGAACACATATTGTGCAGACACATATTGTACAGTACTGCCAACATCTGTTGCCATAATTAAAGAGAGCAGCATTCAAAGCAATAATAAAAATTAGAATAAAATGCTGAAAATGCGACTTTTAATTGTTTTCATTCTGATAGGCAGCCCCATGAAACACACCTGAAGAGTAAAAGGCTGTTGCTTATCTTTCAGTGCTGAAGTTCTGGCATTCTGAGCTTCAGCAACTCTCATTATCTTCATCTTCACACTTTCACTATTCCTTATCTTTATGTGTTTTAGAAATAGATTAAATTACTATCTCAGAAATATGCCTTCCTTTTCTGATAAAACAACACTGCCTCCATGGTAGATAGCACGTGTTGCTGATGCAGCATTGAAAGCAGTTATTCCTTTGTCTCAGATTTTAGGAAAAAGAATATTTTTTTAGCTATTGGATTAATATGTTGACTAGGTTTGTCAGAATAAAACAACAGCACTTACATTAGCAAATAAAGGTCATGAAGGTCCTCAGAGGCATTTGGTTTAGAGTGATTGTGGGTGTTTTCCTGGCATGGGATCATATTAAAATTTTTACTGCTGTAATGTTAATCGCCATATAAAATTTTACATAGCCATGTCTAGAAAGCAAAATTGCAGACTGAACTTCTTATTCAGCCTATAATCTGAAATTAACAGGTGTTCAGTTATTGTTGTTTATGGACTACCTTGTCCCATTGGTCTGAATGACAGATTACAAATATAAATGTAAAAATCTTTGCCCTGGGGAATTTACAGTCTACTAGATGAGTTATCGTATAAATGGTGAAGTAACGCAACCAGCAAGAGGGGTTTTTTTTAATTCTGCTTTTCAGCAATAAAACATCACCACATCTCTAACAGGAACTTGCTAAATTGGCATCACTACCAGGCAAACATCTAACTAGAGCATCTGAGAAACGGCTACCATTAAAAAAAAAATCTGGTAATTAAAGGGCATGATTAGCTCAAAAAGGTGAATTTGGCAGGGTCAGCCAGCTCTGTCTGGATTTAAGATGACTCATTGCAGATGCCGTATTTTTCATGTGTAATGTTCTCAGTTACCAAGGGATAATAGACTCTTCATTGAAAACATACTCAAAGTCTCCCACCTGGGAGTTCTAAATGAATCTATACACAGTTTCTGCCTTTTATATATCAGCCAATGTGCATGATTCAACAAGAACCAAGGGCAATATTCCAATGCCTGAGAGTTAAGGAGACTTAACGTGTCAATTTTTCTAACTCAGTGCTTTACAATACAATCCCGTTGCTGTACAAATCACCGATAAATAATAACCCCCTTAATATTATCTTCACTTTCCATTAACCAAAATGTTCTTAACTTTAAATTGCAAAATTAAATAAAGGAATATTGCTCTATCACATATTACATGCACTGTTCATCATTTTACTGTTCAATAAAAAAGAATGTAACAACAGGATTCAACGTGTAGGTTCACTGTTAGAGAATTTTAATCAACTTCTATGCTGCACAATTTCAGCTGGAAACAGGGGCTGATGAAGGTCTACAGATAAAGTTTATATTTTAAAAATATTTCTACATACAAACAATTTTATTTGGCTAATTGTTTTGTAAATACAGTTACTCTTAGAAGTGTAAATCAGTAGTAGCTATCTTTTTATACTATTGCTGCTTACACTTCTACTACTGTTAGTAACTCTACATCTATTTCACATATGCCATTTATATATAATGTGGGTATATTTGAAACAAATTATAATAAAAATGCCATGTATCAGGCTAGCAAAAATAAGGCAAATAACACAGCTCCAAGAACCAAAATACATATCAAAACGTTCAAACAGGTCCCCCACAAAAAAGTAATGGACAAAGAGCCTGTGTTCAGGCCTCCCTCAAAGACCAGCAAACTCAGCTTCTTTGATAACAGAAAGGATAGACTATTTAGTCATGAGCTAAGGTGAGTAACTTCAGCCACTGTCAATGTCTGACATGACAAATAATAATCACGTGTTTTGATGGCAACTTTCTCTATAGATTTCACCTAGATATAACCTTTTCTAAGTGATGGCTTACTAAGGGTGATAATATACTTAATGGCAGCATCCTTTCATTTGGCAATATTTTTTTTCGGTTTTCAAATGTATAGCTCAAAAGAAATTCTTAACAGATATAAGAAAGTACCACATAAAATTCATTGCTTACATACACAGCCTACACACACACACACATATTTCCCTTGATTCCCACTCCCTATTTTTCTCCTTCTCCATCTTCAGTGAAATTATTCTGAGCTCCATCTTACTCTTCATTATTCATCTTTCAATTGCATCCTTGGGTTTGCAGCTTCTGTGGTTTTTTCCACTGGAGTTCACTATTAAGGTACATAGAGTCCCTGCTTTGGCAGCAAAGGGTGCAACCGTATTTCTTAAGAGTCGTGGTAGTTGTGGATGCTGTAGTCCAGGCACACCCAAACTGCATTGTGTTTGGCATCACTTACCCAGCCATTCAATGTTAAGATAGGGGACAGTAGCACAGCTGTTGCAAGGATTATTTCCAAACTCGTGCTTGGTAGAGTACTCTCAGTGCAAGCTGGAGTGAATATTCTTCATATGGCAGAAGTTAACCAGAAGTTACGTCACCCCATTTGTCACAGCAGGGTTGCTAACAGGAGTCATTGATATCAGCTGTTGTGATTTCAGGGGTACAGAAATGACTCAAAAATTCCTACAGTTTTTGAATGCTGTGATGAAAGCTCCCATGTTTGCTCAAGCTCAGCAGAATTCTGTTAAGTGCACTCCCTTTGCATAGGATTTAAGTTCCCAGAATTCCCGTCTTCAAAAACATCAACATTATTGCACCTTTAAAAGGCATGCGGACAATCGGTGCCTTGTCTATATGCAAGTACCAAGCCAACATATACTTTATTATTCTGAGTGAATCTTTCCCAGATCTACATTCCAATTTTCCACAGCACTGGCAAGAAACAGATTTCCTGAACTGAAAAAAGATCACTATTTGCAGCAGTGATTATGACCAGTTTTATCCACTACTCGAGGCCTGGAGGACAAGCAAAATAATTTTTGCATCTGCCTCCTCACTGTAAAGTTTGAGAAGTTGCATTCCTCACAATGGTTGCTGGTTAGCTTGAAGCAGAGACACGTGCCCATGCTCTAGAGAATTATGTCATCTCTTTCATCTTCATTACACATTTTTCCCAGTCTTTGACCAAGATTTGGAGAAGAAGCAACTCACTCAATTTTTCTCTGCTGCTAAGTCTTGCAACCAGTATCTACGACCAGAGATTGTATGCTTGTACTGGATGCACCATGGCATTTCTCACCAGCTTCAGTGCTTCTGATAAGTATCAGTCATTTTTAGGAAGGATCTGGCAGCTGGTTAGCTAACTGTCTAGCAAAGTATTTTATTATACAAAAAAGTCCAGATAATAATGGTACCGAAGTATTTTAAACGTCACATCTGGTCTGCTTCTCTGGACAACTACATTAATTCCAACATAAAGTATATGACATGAATGTAAGAAATACAAAATGCTATTAGGTTTTCATTTTCAACACCTTTTAGATGTCTGTGTTACCCTTTAAAGAGATGCATGATTTATAAAAATGAGTAATTGCAAAGGACTGAGTCAAAATGCTCTTGGCAGATATTATCAAAAACATTGTTGATCCATTCAAGTAACTCTTCCAAGTGGGCAACATCAAATATGACTATTCTGTAGCCAAGAAAGAAATTAATTCCATTCTAATATAAAGAAGTGCTTCATCTCTAACTGTGACAAACCTGACAACACAGGTATTATGCCATCCCTTCAGCAGTTGCTGGGTAGAGCCTCCAGCCATGGTGCCAAATTCTACACATACTCCTCACAAACACGTCTCTTGGAAAAGTTTGCCAATAGTAAACAGAAGATTGAGAATGGCTTTGAAGTCACCATCCTAGGAACATTTTCCATGCAGTCTGTGCATTAATGCACAGGGCCGTTGCACAAAGAGTATAATCAAAAATATTTACATTGGCAGCTCCAATCGTTCCAGAGTCGTTGGTACCAAATGCCCCTGCCCATTGCAGGGGAGATGGCAGAGGGCAGGTAGACTGCGCAACGGTGCCTTCCCAAAACATCTTTCCAGACTGAAGCATTGAACCTTGTACTGCTGGATTGCTTTTGATATGGCAACAAACAAGTGTCTTTACCAGGCGCTCTCCTGCGCGCACTACATCCCTGATGTGCTCTGCCGGTCCGTAACGCGGGAGGGCCCGTCCCATCCCTAAGCCTGCAGGCTGTCTCTGATGTTGAGTGTTCACTGTTTATATCTCACAGCAATAAATTATAGGTTTTCTGAATATAGTCTTAGGTTTTCTGGATATAGTCTTACAAATGGCAACAGAACAACAACTCCATTTCTACAATATCAGGTATTCTCCCCAATCCCCTCCTGAAGGCTATCAGCATTGCTCGCACACAGCGTCCTGCACACAGAAGGAAGAATATTTAGTAGCAGCATCACAACATCTTACTCAGAAGTTGACACTAAGTTTTCTACCAAGACTAAAGGGTTGTCTTCCTCTCCCAAGTTACTGAATGAGACACACGATGTCCCAGCCTGCTTAGTATTTAAATGCTGTTCACGTTCCTTGTTAGCCTCATAACGTGACTTCCTAAAAAACAGCAGTAAAATGTGCTTTAGGAGATTATCTTTTCCACATGTGACTGTATAAAATGTATTGACTGAAGAAATCTATCAAAGGAGCACAGAAGATGCAGAAGTCATGCAACTTCTGAAGATCAAATCGTGGATCTGCTGACACTTAATGGTATAAACTCAAGGATTACTCTTCTGAGAGCCACCCAGATTTACAGTGGTGGGACCTGCTAGTTTATGTGATAAAGGGCTTATCACCATAAACACAAAGTCCTGGAGATGAGCAGAGAACAGTATCGCGCAGAGGAAGCCCAATAACACCCAGACCTGGCTCCTCCCAGGGATGTCAGCAGAGGAGACCCTGGCCATGGTCTGGGTGTCGGGGAAGTCTGCAGGAGGTGCACTCATCAGACAGCCTCGCAGCCTGAGTGGGGTCACTGCCTGCAGGTGTACCAGACTCATTATGGGATGAGCATCTGGGGAATGGTGTAAAACTTACTGTGGGATGTGTTAAAAGGGTTAGCAGGAATGTGTGAGGCTTATGGGATATTAAGGGTAAAGACCAACAGCAAGAACGCGAGGGTGAATGTGGCTTGCAAAGGAACAAATGTGGAAAAATACAGAGATAAATGGCTAAAAGGAGCTAGTTATATGTAAACAGGCTGCTGGTCAGAATGCTTGTTTGGTCATGCCCTATGCCTGATCACCACAGTCTTCTAGCTAAACTGCATTTCGAACTACTTCACTGGGTGTGGGACTCTCTGTTCTGTGTGCATGTGTGTGTGTTTATGGGGGTGTCCATGCAGCAGCTGGAGTTGAGCCATGGGTCAGAGGGCCCATGTGTCTGGGGAGCCAGCAACTGGACACACCACTGCATGTTTGTGTGCGTGTGTCTGTATGTCTCTGTGTGTGTGTGTGTGTGTGTGTGTGTGTTTGTACGTGCATGTTTCCTGAGGTAACATCAGTCCTGTGTGAGTGCATGTATGCGTAATTCACTAGAAAATTTCAAGCCAGACCTGCTGACAAGTAGGATAAGGGCTCTGGGAGCCAGCTATCAGGGAGACCATAGTTCAGGGGCTGTATACCAGAGAGAGACCAGAGGTCTGAAAGTTGGATACTGGGGTGACCACAGGTCTGCACAAGTTCCCAGAGAGACCAATGTGTATACGCATGTGTGTGTGTGTG
>SAYO01020202.1:40502-58927 GCA_004023745.1 Recurvirostra avosetta | reverse complement strand
TCTGATCATCTTCGTGGCCCTCCTCTGGACTCACTCCAACAGGTCCATGTCCTTCTTGTGTTGGGGGGGTATTACTATGGTTATTTCTAGGTTACTGTGATGAGATACTGTCTCAACAGCTTATGTAAGCTTCTACTGGAAAGTCTGTTGTTTCTTGAAGTTTTGGTTTGGTTGGTTGGTTGTTTTTTTTGTTTGTTTGTTGGTTTGATTTTTTTTTGAGTTCTACTTCACATAAGGAAGCAGGACAAAATACATGATATTCAGACCCCCTACACGTTCTGTACACAGAATGTACAAAAAAGGCTGATATACTGCTAAGGCAAAAGACTACCAAACACAGTATTTATGGGAACAAAATTGATTAACTTGCACCATAAACACACAGCTATATGCTTTAATTCTTATTTTCATCCAAGACAATACCCTCACAGTAAATTACACTGGTCTTGAGAACAAAGCACCATAGCTCAGAAAGCTGCATCTCCCTCCAAAGGTCTCTACCTTCCAAGGAGATGAAGACCCTGAGCAGAATTTCTACTATTATCCCTTGTGATAACATAGGAGAAATGTTCCAAGCATTTCAGATATCCTCCAGCATTCCTTGGCCGACACTTTTTTCCTTTTTACAAATGATTCTAGCTTCACAGTGTTCCTTATTACTCTGGAGACAACTGTAGTGTCAAATTTTATCTTTTCCTCCTCCCCCACACCCAAACATCTACACTACACGTTCAACACATTATCTGATTTGCTGTAAGCAACATTAAAGGTAAGCTTGCTACTACTCCTACAGAAGTACCCTTTTCTCTGAAAAATAAAGCTGAGATTTTCAGAGGCATAGGGAAGATGCTCTCTTTTTCCCCAGACTCAGAAAATCCAAGTTTTTATTTCCACAGAAAATTTTTTTTACAATTGTTCCAAAACAGAGAAGTGATTCTTAGTCTTATCTGCAACTGAAACAATACTTTTCAGAAACCCCTTAATGCTAAAGTTTGTGAACACATTTGAAAAGTTTCACGTCCCATTTCAACTGCACATCCAGTAGAAATAAATATTTCCGTGGTATAAGTGGGCTAATGCATTTAAGGATAATCACTCTTAATATTCCAGGAACTACTCTGAATCCTGCAGCTTGTTCTTGTCATCTGAGATCTATTTCCACAAAAATAAAAGCAGAGGCAAATTTCAAAGCGTTCTTTTCTACTACACTGTCAAAAGTTGCAGACAGAAAGATACATTACCAAAACTGCTGTTGAGAAGGTATGCAGTAAAAGCAAAATCCTCACAGCCAGTAGTTAGTATTTAATGCAACAATTACTAAAAAGTCTCAAGGTATCTATGAGATGGTAGCGCCCCACTAGCAGGAGATGAATGATGAGTGTAAGAACAACACAAAGTACTCAGATGCAGCATTTGAAAATCAAATACGGACTCTTGCAAAGACTTGAGAAAAACCTGGGTGCAGTGGAACCCTATCAACTAGAAGATTTATTTACTTGAGACAAATCAGGCAAAAATATTGGGGGGGGATGTAATAGCATATTATATTGAGCATAAATACAAGCTTGTTAAGGTATGTGGGGAAGAATAAAAATGAAAATTCTTGAAATGCCAACAGAAACGTAAGCTTTAGTTCCTTATTGCTGAGCAGACTATGCATGTTCCCAGATGTTGTCAAATAAGCTTTACGCAAAAGACACAAATAACTAACCCATTTCATGATAAAAAAACCCAAAACATTCCTTTGCTTCACCATTAAGCTCCTCATCTATCTTAATATGTCCTTTATATTTTGTCTGTTCTATGGATTTATCAGCTTAATGGGATTGGTAAGTGTTTTCAGACAGGATGCTTAAAGTAGGAAAAAAGAAAACTGAAACACAGAAGGGTGCAAATGAAAGAAACAGATATGAAAAACCAACAGACTGGTAATTAACAAAATACCACTGAGTCAGTATCTCCAGGCAATCAGATGATTGCCATCTGAAATCAAATCACTGATGACAATTACTAAAGGATGTGATTATTACTGAGAAAATGAAACATTTCTGACTTGCAAACACTGAAGAGCTACATTGAAAACCTGTTACAAAATCTGTGAGATGGGGACAGAACCTAAGTCCTTCACTTAGAAGATGGCAAACTGAAGAAAGACCAAAACGATCATTCAGAAGACTAGATTACAGATTTCCTAAAAACTCCACTGAAATAAAGAACTTACATTCAAGGACAGACTTGACCATTCCATGGATATTACCATTCTTTTATGGAACCTTGCTAAAAATCTTACAAATGAAGAGAAATCTTGTGTCTTAGGTATTAACCAAATTTCTTGATGCTAGGTGACTTTCTTTTTTACTGTCTAAATCTCTGGTCACACCTACCTGGCAGAAAACATCTTGGACAGTTTCAAAAACATCAAATGGTATTAGCTAGACCTCAGCTCTGATCCCTTACTATGGCAATATTTCTTTATTTCCCCTTGCTCGCTCATGGCTTGTGGATAAATCATGATGCCATAGTCTAATTTCCAATAACCCTTTCCAGTTCTACTGCTGATGATTTTGTAAGTTTTGCCATACAATTTCTTTGCTACAGTTGGCAGGTGAAAAAATCCAGCCATCTATTGCAAGATACTAGTCCACCCAATATCTTCGCTATTGCCTGTTTTCGTATATCAGTGTGACAAAAACGGATAAAACATGGTGTCATTACTACTATCAGCCTGCCACGACTATTAATTCAGGTTGTACGCTGCTGGTAAATAGTAGTCAGTTGTTCGTGTGGTGCTTCAAGAAAAACAAGTTGTCAATGCTCCAGCAAGATCTGGCTGACACTGGCATGTGAACTGAGCATTTAGTGACTCAACGTCAACTACCAAACATCAACCTCCAGAAGGAAGCACAGCACATTCCATTTTCATCAGTAAGTACTTTCTTACAGCAAAGATTTCCAGTTTCAGCAGCACCATTGACAGAGAACACCGAGACCAAACCAATTGCTAACATCGGAAGCAATTAGGTTGATGTCATAGTGAGGTGGTGATGCTTAGCATTGCAGTGACTGCGTAGGTGAGAAGTTACCTACAGCCTTCCAGGTGTCTGCAAGCTCTTTCTGACTGTTTTTAAAAAGCTGAAAGTTTACAACTATAACTTAACAGTAAAGCGTGCATCCATCACTTCAAAACTCTCTGCACATTCTCCTCATGCAGGTTTAAAATAAAGTACTATAAGAAGGAATAATGATTTTCTTTTCAACTCCACCTCTTCTTTCCTGCTTATTTTTCTATTAAATCTGAACTACTAAAACATTTTTTTCTGAATACAGAACTATGGACAAAGAAGCCTTTCACTGACTCAAGAACCGAAGTAGTCTATAAAGCAACTGTTTTCTACATTTCTAGAAACGCTGAGAGGAGTTTTGGCAGGAAGAGCCTACTCCCAAAAGCAAATACTGGGGGAGGAGCAGGGAAAGCTCCCAAACAAGTTCGGCTTTCTTCAAGCCATGTGGCAGCAATATTTTCCCCTCACACAGAATATGAAGATCCTAAAATTCTTGGTAACTACAGATACTCCCAGTAAATTATCCTGAAAAACCTAAACACTTTTTTTGTTAGATAGACTTCTCTTAAATCCCTTCTCAGCCCAATGACAACAGTTAAAATTCCCAATCAAAACTTCCGTAGAATTTTGCAGAACATTCAAGTTCCAGGAAAACAGAATAACCAAACAAACATAGTAAGGAAATCAGTTAAACATCAATACCAGCATGTATGTGCCCACTCAAATAGGTATTGCCACTTACACTTTCAAAGCACTTAACTTAGCACAGCACACACTCACTAGTTCAAGTGTTTTATGAGAAGAGACATTCCCACCTTCTACACAGATTAAAGTATCTTTCAGATGAAGGAAGAGGAAGACTCCACTTCAGGTTTATATACCTCAGCTGTTACACTACTATCACAATTCAGGTAAAGAAAGTCAAAGCAAAGTAATTACACGGAACTAAACACTTGAAAGGTACAGATGCACGGAATGAAACAATGCCTTGGTTTTGCTTTCCATATAAACTCAAGAGTAATTCCTTTTCATCATCAATTTATATAACTGAAATGAAAAGGTTTCTTTAGAAGACCTAAACCATGATGAGAAATGTATGTGGAATATCTTAAGTATTGATTTGTATACTATGCATTTGCTAATGCAGGAAAATTCAAACATATACTGGAGAAAAGTGCCAAGACAGACGTATAGCTTGGCTGCATGAAGCAAGGGGTTTGTTTTATCAACATGATTTCCATTTAAGTTTCTCTAACAGATTCACTCAGCGCATTCTGGAAGAGTCTCCTAAAAAAGCCTTCAGAGATAATGGCTTCCCCCCCCAAGTTGAACAAATCCAGCCAAGTGTCAGTTACTTAGGAAACGGAACCTGGCAAACACCATGTATCTTGATTTGAAACTGGATGTGTTTTCAGAAAAATCTGCAGAACTTTAAAGATTCTGGAATACTCCTCCTCCTTTTCTTTTCTACTCCTTTTAACTTCCAGTGGCAGCCCACCAACCACAAGTGTTCACCTTCAACAACTATGTTTAGAATACACATAAAACATACCACTGTTCCACTGGTGCGATCACAAAACAGAGTTAGTAACAGTATAATCTAACCACGCTATTTTCCTACATGGTTTCTATTAACAACCAAGAATTCCAAGAAACTACATACAGCGTTTTCTATTTATCAAAATTAAGATGCCTGCATCCTAATCTGATAACAGGACGAAGAAACAAAAACCACTCACTTAAAGTCAGAGTGTGACTTTCAGAAAAGTGAAAGGATTTTATTTATTTAAGCAATATCTATACCTTACATGAACTCTTACCTGTTGTTTGTTGCCTTTTCGTGTTAACATGACAAATGGCATTGTGTCTCCAGACTCCGACTCTCCTTCCCCACTTCCAAGTGGGGGACCCTTCTTGAGCTGACTTTTGAGATGTAGTGGAATAGCAACATCCAACTGATGTACTTTAACAGATTCACCACTCCGTTGCTACCAAAAAAAGTAAATACTATAAATGATCAGATGCTAAAAATGTCGGTTTGGCAATGCTCATGTTTTCATGACTGAGAAAAGTTTTAACCTTCCAGGAAAACAGAGTAACATATAAATAGATGTGTTCGGCTTTATTACATTTTCCTTTGATTTCCTTGCTTGTGAAGAAGTTACAGGGATGGAGTACTTCAAAGGAATTTTGGATAACTTAACCTGGTAAGGAATGAAATCTAGAGACTTGACACATTTGAGAATGGACGTTCTACATTCAAGATTTTTTGTAGCATGTTATTAATGTATTCCTCATACAGGAGTTGCAATACTCAAGTATTTACCAGATGTGACTGAAAAAGAAATATAGGACCTAAAGGTTATGTAAAATTAAATGCAGCTACATTTTAAACATATTAAAAACTAGGCTTGGATAGTCTAGGATAAATTCAGAAGCATTGCATATCTGATGTATTTATTACTAATTCAATAAAATACCTGTCGTATATTCACTAGGAAAACAGTACAATTAACAGCTGTTTTACTAAAAGTTACTTATCCAAACATGTCAATTTCAGAGAACAGGCCACAACTAAGAAAAAAAAAAACCATGTTCTTTAGCATGGTAAGCTATGCAATAATCATTTATTTACTTAAAAAAATACAGTTAGCTGTACAGGAAATTACATTAATTTAAGAAAATAAATATTTATACCTGAAGATTTTCCAGCATCATTTTATCCAATGCCTGAATGAAGTCTTCATCTTCTGCACAAGGGACATGCTTAAGTCCTCCTCCTTTAATCATCACTTCCTATTGCAATGGGAAAAAACCTATTACATTACTTTCAGAAATATGAATATTCAGTCTAGAAATAAGGGGACAGATATCCTTATTGCTTCCATATCATACATAATCAAAAGCTTAAAAAACAAGTTGCTAAAGAAAAAAGTTTTCAGCTGGGGTTGTGTTCTTGAAGAAATACTTTCTTATGTTTATTGCATCAATTATTATGAAGCTTGGCCACTCGTAATATTCTGACATACTAGTGTACGCGTACAGAAGTATATGTACACATTGCAGATATGGCAACGATACAAAGAAAAGTCTCTATCCCTACCACACCTAACTTAACTAATTTTTCCATTAAGTCCATCAAGTTAGATGGTCTTCTCAAGATGAATACTATCCTTTAGTATTTGGAAAGCACAACATGACAACAACCATGTTTAAAGTCAGTACCTCAACACATTTTTGATAACGATCATTACCTTCCTCACTATGTAACTGCAACTCAGGCTCAACTGGATGGGTTCTTTTGCTACAGATGTTATAATTTGTTTTCTCAGATATGTTATGAGCAGCATTGGCAAAAAACATTCAGTAAAGAAAACCAAATATGCAAAACTCAATTCAATCATCTAAAGCAACAATACATACTGTATTCTCCTCATCAGTTTCATTTTCCTTATTGGAGTCTGTAAGATAATCTGTGTTTTCCTCCTCTTCTTCTTCACCTTCTTCTTCCTCATTGTCAGAGCCCTCCTGAAATATTCAGTGTTTAAAATTTGAGAATAGAATAACTTCTGACTGTTTTAAAACAAAAGAGACCACTTGCATCTGATTCCTTATACACATTTTCTGCATCTTTCTTACTGTCTACCCATCCAAACCGGTTTAGTTCCGTTTGGTCTTAGTAACTATTTGTTGTGTTTTGTATTTAATGCTTCATTCTGAACTCCCTTGGCTTTATCTGACATTTTCACAAGTGTACAGCAGAAAACTGGGAGTAGTAGCTGATACGCCAGATGGTTGTGCTGCCACTCACAGGGAACTCAACAGGCTGGAGGAATGGACTGACAAGAACATGAAGTCCAATGAAGGGAAATGCAAAGTCCTGAACCTGAGGAGCAATAACCCCATTCACTAGTAGAGGCTGGAGGCTGATCATCTGGACAGCAGCTCAGCAGAGAAGGGTCTAGGGTCTTGGTGGACAACAAACTGACCAAGAACATCTGGAGTGCTGTACCCAGCTCTGGGTTCCCCAATACAAGACAGATATGGACATACTGGAGCAAGTCCAGCAACAGGCCGTGAAGACGACTAAGGGATTGGAGCACCGGTCACCCTGTCACAGGAGGAGAGGCTGAGGGCGATGGGGTTCTTTAGCCTGGTGTTTAGCCTCTCCATGTGTATAAATACATGAAGGGAGTGAGCAAAGAGGGAGTCTGACTCTTCTCAGTGGTGCCCAGTGACAGACCCAGAGACAATGGGCACAAGTTGAAAAATTTCATTTAAACATAAGAAAAAAAAAAGCCATTTTTGCTGTGGTGGTGATTAAATACTAGAATGGATTGCCCAGAGAGGCTGTGGAGTCTCCATCCTTGGAGATATTCAAAACTTGATTGGACATTCCCTCAGGCAACCTATTGTAGGTGACCCTGATGTAAACAAGGGAGGTTGGACAAGAAGATCTCCAGAGGTCCCTTTCCCAACCCCCAACCATTTATGACTCTAATCATATTATTAGTTTGTGGGTAAAGGCACAAACCCAACCAAGCTTCAGGAACTTTAACTCTGAGAAACACAGATGGAAAGAAAGCTTACTAGTAAACCAACCCAAGCATAAGGAAAAAAAGTGTTTCCTATTTCCTTGATGAACTCATTTTCTCATAACGCTACCATTATCACGTCAGCTTTGCTGTGTCATAGTGACAAGTTTGAGTTTCTATGTACACATCTGTGGGTTGTTTTTTTTATTTGCTCCACCATTTTTGATTCAAAAGATTACAGGCACAGTAAACAAGGAAGATTGTTATGCTCCATCAATCTTTTATTTATTCATATTACACACGTGCACTCTGAACACCTGTTATTTTTCCTACATGACTGCTTTGACATCTAGTCAATACATTTGCTTCTACAACAGATAAAGAAAATTATCTGAAAGTGTTTTCATGCCAAAAAACTGAAGGCATCTTTTTGTTGAGAAGCAGCACATACCCTGAGGGAAGTTGTCAGGTTCAAGTTTCTGCCATAATTTCTCTGGAATAAGTCTCAGACACTCTGCATTCAGTTTTCCATATATACAAAACTGGGATGGAAATACCCTCAGAGTACTGACTGGGTTGTGTATACCCACATTTCACCTGCTAACTCTGTGACATAGAAGGACTTCACAAAGTAATGAGTAATCAAAATATTGATTACTCATTCTTTTTATGCAAGACAAGGTAAATGATTAAGTTCACCTCTTCTTCTGGCTCATTTACTTCACTTTCATTTCCAGATTGTTCCTCTGTCTCTGCTCCACCTTCCTCCTCCTCCTCATCCTCTTCCAGATTCTCTCCTTCTGTAATGGAATCTTTGGAATCTTTGTCATTCACAATTCCTGAAATTTGGAAAAAGAGAAAGAATTAGAACAAGAAACTAGAACAGAATTAGAACAAGAACTTGAACATTAGGACACATAAAACCACTCAAGTTACAAGTGGAAGATCATTTCAAAAGTCCATTGTTACTGAAGACTGAAACTTCCAACAGGTCATAATATTCGACTTCTGAACGAAACATGTTCTATATATCATTACCTTACTCGTAAAGGGTAACAGTTTCCTTGCCAGAAAAAGAGGAAAACATTATGGAGAACATTTAAAATCTCCCATAGAACAGTGATCAAGAAGCTGCATGGCAAACCGCTTCAAAATATCCTTAAACTAAACGTGCAACCTTACTGAAACATGCACTGAAATATAAGCACTAAATTATGGACGCTCTACAAAACCAGCAGAACCCAGAAGACATCAAGCCGCTGCAGTCTTAGTTCCAGTACTTCAAACTACTGTCATTTAACAGTTTTGAAGTAACTATTTTCTCAGCCTGTAACAAACCTTTCTGACTCTTTTCTAATGCTCCGAGGCTGCACTTGAACCTACAAGGATGTAGGTGCCTATATAAAGTCTGTAGGAAATCAGAGTCTCTTCCAAAAGTATTATCTAGTGGGCTCATCCTACTTGCAGACAGGGCTGACAGTTCTTTCACTGTGTTTTAGTTCATCTTGCAGTCTTCCTTACTGACCTGCTCGCCACCTCTATCCCTCAAGACGTTTTAGTTTACTCTGTGTGTAAAGTATCAAGCGTAGCCCCCTAAACCTCTGCTTTCTTTCAATAAGGTATCCTTCAATGCAATACCCTTATCCATACCATTCCCACAGTAGTGAAAAATAAGTTTCAGCCTCTTTCAGTGCTTCAGTGTCCAATTTAGTCTTAGATATAGATTTCAATCAGAATTGTTTTCAGAGAAAATATTTAAGAATTGAGCATGGTTCTGATTCAGGAAAAAATGAAGATCTGTTTAGAGAAAAATTAAGTAATTCAGTGCAAAAAAAAGAACTAACGTCCAGTATACACTATAGTTCTAATATATTCTCTCTTTTTTGTTTTCATTAATTTACAAAGCTATTTAATCCCCCAGGGGATAGCGGTTTGAGCTAGCAGAAAGCAATGCTGATGCCAGCCTTCTGCAACACAGCAGATCTAAAGCCAGTTTTTTTCAAAGATTTTACTAAGGAGTCAATACCGTTACTATGCAGTTTGTCATTCATATTTTGACATTACACCAACCTCACTGAGGGTTGGCTTTTAGTGTAAAGTCTTTTGGACAGCAAATGAACACATCAGTTCTGTACTCGTGGCACTCGTTTATTCTCTGCCATGTGCAAAGAACAAATGCAGTCGTACGCAATTCTTAAGCACAAGTCTAGATTCTGAATATACAAGTGGTTTGGGGGATACCAGGTTCAGGGACTTTGAGTTGTTTTTTTTTTGTGTGGTGGTGGTTTTCTTTTTGCTCCACCTCCAGATGTCTTTAAGAGATGCAAAATGCAGATACACGCAGCCAGGGCTCACTACAAGAATTTGACTCCGATTACAAAGATCAGCTTTAAGAGGAGGGGAATTTTTAGAGCCATGCTTAAATGAGACAAAACTCAGAAATAAAATGAATGGTATATATGGCTGTATGGTAGTTAGTGAGGATTTCAGTTCTATGTGAACATATACATAAATATACTTCCTTCTTCATATTCCAGAGGTGTCAAAGCATTCTTTTCTTCACCTTATTTATAAACACTGTGCTCTTCAAAATCTGTGCTGCTCCATAACTACACAAGAGTTTCTTTTGAATCACTCAGAGTATATATATATTTTTTTATATATTTTTAATATATTTTTGTATATTCTACAAAAAAAAAATCACCAGCGCGGCACAGGAACCGACAGTCAGTCCCCAACTCAAGGTCTGCAGGCAACAAGCCACCCCACTGTTCTGCCTAGAATTACACTTCAGGCTGATAAAGAGCAAAGCACACCATGGTCTTTAACACAATACCTTCTCCCCGTTATTGTTCACGGGCTGAGGAACTATGGAAATTTATCAAGACCTGCAGTTTTACTAGAGCTTTTGCTAACGTTTTAAAATTTCCTTCAGAAATGCTCGCACCTCTCGTCATAACCTTCAAAGGTCAGAAAGGCAGATGACAACCTTCCTGAGACCACCTTCAAACAGTCCTAATAGGACTAGGAACTATCCCACCCTATACTGATGTTTTATAGCAAGTAAGTAATATCAATATCAAGAAAAGCAACACACCCGGGGGACACACAGAACACAACACCCTTTTTAAAAGGCTGTACTGTTGACGGGCTTTGCTCGTGCCAAAACAGACCCAATAAAACATTCTCCAACACTTGCTCATCTTCAGCGACCACACATCTCCCCCTTAACTACACCGAATTCAACTGCTATAATGGTGGTGATTCAGAGAACAGAAGTTCTTATGATTTGTAGGAAGTACTGAGTATTTTTCAAAGGAATATTACAGTTTACATAATAGTGGTAAATTACTTCTTGGTTATCATTTTGATCACACAAAAGCTAGTAATTTAGATCACACCATAAGGAAATTTTTTATCTGCATTTCAGTTGCTACGTAGGTAATTTTAAGGCATGTCAATTAAACAAACAGCATATTAAAAACTATAAATTCCTCCTAAAACAGAAGTTGCAAGGTTTCACCTGGCAATTACACATACTCATCCCACTGGATTAAAGGATTATTCTTAAAAATTGAACTTGTCTAACTAGATGAAGTGCTATTAAGGCTATAATTGACACTTCTAAAGTGTAAAATTTACATATAAAAGCCTTTCATGACCAAGCTTGTCTTCAAATAAGAACGGAAGATTAGAAAACAGTTCCATTTAATGAGAAATGAGCACAGTAGTATCCAATAATTAGTAAGAACTGATATGTACAAAAGGTTTAAAGGTTAATATGATAGTAGTTTTAGACACAAACTAACCATTATTTTGTCAACTGAGCTGTGCTGCAAGCCCAACTTTTTTCTCCTGAAATTAACTGATTTTTAACACAGCAAGATTTATAAATATACATCACTGTGGTCTTAAGAGGAACTACAAGCTAGCACACAACCTAGCTGACAGATACATTTTAAGAAGGAAAAAAACCCAAACATTAACAATCCAACCAAAGCTCTAATTCATGAAAAGGAAATAATCCTCTGGCCTTTACCGGAACGTAAAGCCCACTCAAAATTATTCCAAAGGAAGTGTAAGGCTCAAAGTATCTGATAGCATTTTAAAAGCAAAACATATGCTCTCTCATTGTAGGCTTACACTAATGTTTACTTTGACACAGCAGCTCTAGTCAAATCCAGAACTGGGAAAGGAACACGGAGTTGCAAGCAACCAAGCTACCAAAATGACCAAGTTAGTTCCTCTCAGAGCTCACCAGCCCACAGGCTGCAGTACTGAGTGCACAGATGCTCCTTGCTTTCTGTTGTAGAGTGTGCTTCCTAAATTTTTCTGATGAAATTCACAGTTTTCTTCCTCATCATTTGCACCATACTACTCTGTATACTGACTTTTTAATATATATATACACACACACACTCCCCCTCTCCAAATACTATTATATTAATTGTATTCATATTGACTTTTTTTAATACTCAATCACATCAGATTTATGGAGATTCTATATGATCTCTATGGTGCTCAGAAAAATGCAAAGAAATTACAAAAATATTTCTATCAGATTTAAAAAAATTATATAATGAGATTAACAAGTTACTTATCATCACCCTACAAGAGATAATTTTAATAAATACAGGAATTGTCAAAAAGACTTAATTTCCCTTGCACTTCTTACCTAATTTTATTAAGAATTCTCGTTCCAAGTCTTGCACCTGTCTGGTAGCTTCTTCCAGAGAATTGCAGAGCTTTATCTTTGGTCTCAGCAGTTCCAGTGTATCACTGATCATATAGTCTATGTCTATAGGAAATGGGTGGTCTTTTGTCCAAACATCCAGACTTTTTTTCCACCAAACATACCTCTAGAATACAAAATATTAAAATAAATTACATGCACACTGGCGTTTATAAACTATTTAACTTACGAAGTCTGTAATACCTAGCCATGTTTGTACAGCAGAAAATGCAAAAGACTTCACATCGCTACTCTCCCATTTCACAGGACTATTAGATACTTTGATATCACTAAACATCATTTGATAACACTGGATATCACAAACATTAAGAATATGGTCCTTCTATCGTAATGACTGTTAGAAGTATGAAGACTGAGCAAAAAAGCACTGAAAAGAAAGTGCCTTCTAAGGGCAGATTCTTTCTATGAGAGATGAGCACTTAACAACTGGCCAGCTTTCAATTCCTTCCTCCGTATTTTTTCAAGAAAATGAATTCCCACAAAGGCATATTATGGGGAGAAGGGGGGAAACATCACAAAAATGTTTAAGGCTGCAGCTAGCATGAAGTGACTTACTCAGTTTGCTGTATAACAAATTAGCGCATACCCCTTACAACACAATCGTAAAAAAATAAATGCTGATCTTAAGGCCACCTAACAGTAGAATCTGAGAACAAAGGTGTTGCAAAAATTGCATCCAAAAATGAAGTATGAGTAACAGAACGTGTATTTAAAAGGTGACATGGTCAAAAGGAACATCTGTTGAAATTGCAAGCTGTAACACAACTATAATGACTTCTTCAATGACAAGTTTATTTTGGGTTTAAAAATGGGACCAGACTGTACTTCAAAAAAAAATCTTTTCAGATCTCAGATACAGATGAAGGATATGCATCCTGAAGGTCTGAAATAAGTCATTATCACCTTAATTTTTAATATCCTTGTTTTAGTATAATTTAAAGAGAGAAGCAGAAAGAAAAAGAAATTAAGTCCAAAGAGTTTTAGCATGAATTCCATGGACTGGAATCCCAAATTTTCTCAGAGGAACCCATTCCAGTGTTTTAACACTCCTGTTAGGAATCTTTTCCCCTCCCTGTTACATCTACCGAGTCAGAACTTCCCTTGCTGCAACTTGTGACTATTACTTCTCACCCTTTCACCAGGCATGCCTGAGAAGCATCTGCCTTCTCCTTCTCTACAAACACTATTAGCTGAGGACAGCAACCTAATTAGCACCCTTCTCCAAGCTGAGCAAACCCCACAGTGTGAGAAACAAGAGCCTCCTGATCATTTTGGTGACCCTCCACTGGACTTAACTCAGTTTGCTGATGTCTCTCCTCACATCCGCCAGGGAGCCCTCCACTGGAAACAGTGCTCCAGATGCGGCCTCACCAGTGCCAAGCAGAAGGGAAGGGTGGGGGAAATCATCACTTTCCTCAATCCAATGCCTGCAGCCTTGCCAACACAACATAGTATGTTGTTGGCCTTCATCACCTTAATGGTGCAGAACTTACTGTCGTGTTCATATAGCCCAGCACTCCCAGCTCTAATCCTGCAAAGCTGCTTTCCAGGCAGTCAGTGCCAGGCGGTATTGCTGCATGGAGCTATTCCATCCCAACTGGAATATTGTTACTCACCTTTGCTGGAATTCACAAGGTTTCTGTCAGCCCATTTCTCTACTTGCTCAGGCCCCCTCAGGAAGGGAACCTGAACCCTTCTGTGAACCAACTGCTACCCCAGTGTTCTGCAAGTTTGTTGGAACAAACAACATAACTGAACATACATGTCACTTTAAAATAGAATTGCTATCAGACAGACACTGTAATTTGAAAAATTATAGTGCTAGAGAACAATGAAAGAAATATGTAACAGACTGACCTACATTAGCTCATTAAAGTAATCTACAGAACTACAGAAAATTTAGTTTAGAATACCTGAAAATATACAAGGAAGCAATCTAGTTTTCGTTTGCTGGATCCTCTGTCAAAATACTGCCCACAGGTATCGAGGATTGTACAGACTAGTCTGATTCTGAAAAGATGCTCTGGAGGATCCAGCGGACTAGGACTACCATCAGGGTTCACACCAAATGATGTGAAAGAATACAGAGTTCGAAATATTACAGCTGATTCCACCATTCGATAATTGTAAAGCTCCCCCAAAAACTTGGCACTGCTGATCCGCCGCTGGTTAAACTTCGGTTGGTTAACCTTTATCAAAAAATAACAAAAACCACAAATCACTTCATCATGCAGATACAATAGAATCTTTGTAAAAGATTGTGGGTTTGTTTGTCTGCTTTTTTAATTTTAAATTGATGGAATTCATTACAATAAAATATAGTTATTTTATGGCAACATACATTACACAAAAGTAAATACTGAAAAGTATGATGGTATTTATGAAAGCTGGTCAACTAGTAGTTATTATAAAGTTCAAACACATTTAACATACTCCACTTTAAATCTATGATGATTTTTCACTGCCCAGAGAATTCTTGTAACTATAATCCCTATCAAAATATGGACTAGTCTCCAAAGTTACTTGAAGTTGCGTGAATCCGATTACACTGTGCAGAATAAATTGTATCACCTTACTAAATAAGGGGGGCACAATAACTGTCCTAGTGATCTTCGCAGTTTGGTTTGGGTTTTTTTTCCTGGGGGGGGACATGGATGTGGGGAAGGGGGGGGGGGGCGGGAGTTGTTTTTTGGTTTAAATAAACCTACATAAAGGGAACAACTGAGATGGGTAAAGTCATCAGACAGAAATCCAGAATCTAAGGATTCTTTTCTTTAAGCATGACTATTTTATTGTTTTCCTTTCAACAGGAGTAGATGAGCATGGCTTAATGAAAATGCTGGTTATTTACCTCCATTCCTAGTCGAATATCCTCTAGCACCCCATCCACAACATGGATTCCGACATCTTCCTGGTAAAGGACCAACCCTGCTAAGAGGTTGGCTACACAGTGAATACTATTATATTTCACATTCCAGATGTTGATCATACAGCATATAACATAGTCTTTTACTTCTGCATCCTGCCAAGGCAGCTTGCGCATCTGTCTCAGGACCTAAACCAAGTTTTAAGACAAGCTTAACATTTTAGCAGGCAAAATAGCAAGATATTAGCTGTCATCCCCTCTGTCACGGTTGGGATGAAATCCCTGAAAGCATCTGCAAGCAACCTCATTCTCTTTTTCAAGCACCCTCCAGATCTGCAGTAGCTACAGAAAACTTTATAGATGTAACCCAACTGCTGTTCTCTAACTACTAATCAAGCTGTCCAAATCTGTTCCACCATTTCCTTGCTCTTGCAGTCTGTCTTTAACTATAGTCTTTTACTCCGAATGCAAGATATTTAGTACAAACATTCTTATTTCATTCTCTATTTGTTCAGCACCTAATGACTGTGGAGAATGGAGGTCCATGAATAGAGCTTCCATGCATTACGATAAAAGAAATGAAACTGTCTTAACAATCAGGGATACAAAAACAATTCCTCTTCCTTGCAATTAAAAAAAATTGTAAACCTCCCCAAGCCCTTTGAAAGTTAATACTACATCACTTCCAGTAAAATCTGTACCAAAGTTTTCAAAAAGATTTACCTTCTCTGTGGTAACCTTGGAGAGATCCTTGTAAAGAAGCTTACGAATATATTCCTGCAAAGGAGGACGTTTTTTCTTCACAGTTTTCTCAGCTGGAGGAGGATTACAGTAGTAATAGGCATTTTCTACCATTGTAACATAGCGCGCATCTAGATGCATAGCTTGTTTTTTTCTCATCATTTGTTCCTGGAAATAAATGCAAATAATCAGCGTAAGTGTACTCAAACAGCTCCTTAACCTTGAGCTTCAGCTGTATATTCAATGAGGAAGAGTAGTTCTGTGTAACATAGTATCCCAACAAATAATACGTTTTCGTTATAGATTGTGTGCATCTACTGCCAGGAAGGTCTCAATCTGACCCAAACCCCGAGTCGTTTCATATTTAACCCCTTCCATGACACAAATGGTCTCCACTTTGATTCCCTAAGGCTGTTGCTTTCCCAAATGGGAAACTTCTCTCAAACAGCAGCAAATTTACCTACAGGTGTTTAACAGATGCATAGCACTTTTAACAACTGAGTACATATACCACTTTATGTGGGGAAGACCCACTTACAGTAGAAAGTTCCAAAACCTTACTGTGTCGTATTTGTTAGTATTACTTAGTAAATTTTTCACCTTTTCTAGATGCATCAAGAGAAAACGCATCTGTGCTGGCTTATGACATATCACGTTCTACTACCAGCTGAAAAATTAAGCGGGGCAAAGCAAAGCATAACCCAGAAAATGGCAGGACTTGCAAATAAAATTTTAAAAAACTAGAACTACATAATTTGTATATTTTCCTGTATGACAAGAAGTTGCACATAGTACTGTAAATCACAGGTTGTAATTAAAATGTTTCTTCCCAGAAGAGACAATACGCACTACCCCAAATCTAAAAATCATTGTAATTTATCATTTTCTGAGCAAAGCCAAGTATATATTCTAACTCTTTAAGTGTATGGTATTAGTCTTAATCCCTGTTAAAAGTCATTGCCATTTTAAGCAACTGTGTCTTTCAACCTGTTTTCATTAAGGCATGAAGTCAGATGGGCAGGCAGGAAAGAGAAACCGTAACAATACACTGCCTACAATAACAAAAACCTTGACACATTTCAGAAGAAAAAAGCAACACTTGCAGTATGAAGTATTTTAAGCTAACAAACTACTTTGGGTCTTCATTTTACTAGGCTAAAACGAAGAACTACAAAGGTAAAGCATTACATTTGAAGATTAGGTTTCTGGTTTTTTACATTTGAAGATTAGGTTTCTCTTTTTTAAAGAGAGACAGATTATAAACAACATTAAAACGTCTAAGTTAAATAAAACCAGTAAAAGGACTTTTCTTTTTCCCTTAGCAAGTAACAAAACTTCTCTGCATGAAGTGCATAATGCAGAGGCATTTCAAAAGAAAATCTGGTGAGAATTAGAAGGTGCTTTTCTGGTTAACAGTCTTGCTCATGCCTCCCCAATGAAAAAAAAACTGAGAATACCAATTTGCATTGCAATTATTTTTTGCAAAGCAGTACAAAAATGAGAGTATAGTCACTGTGTAAAACCTAACAGGCAGAAAAAGCCCAATTCAGAAAAGCATTTCGGCATGACTGACAGTTAAATTATCGGATCGTAATGAGACACCGAAACTGTTCGGCTCCACCTTCCCTTTACTACCTACACTGTTCTGCCCTTCCACTTGTTCCAACAGTTCAAAAATCAAGAACTTCAATTTCTTGGAAGCACACTTGTTATAGTGAATAAACACAGTCTCATTCTAACTACAAAGCAATTACTTTGTCACAGCCTCTGTCCGAACAATGTTCTCCCACAGTTTCAACTCCATGTATAAAAGAAGTCACCCTGAGAAGTGTAGCTTAAGTTATGTTTATAAATACAAGCAATCTTGCCTTAAAGCTTAAAAAGACAATTTGACACAATTGTCTAGGTTAAAAGGATTAAAAATGCATCAGAAGGAGTTTAATACCAAAACTTCGAATATTCTTTTAAGACCACCACAACAGCAGAACACAAGAATTTGACATTGTAACATGATTACGTTACAGAAACATAGATCAAGGTAATGCTGATCTTCCTTCCAGAGCACCACTTCAAATAATCCATTTATCAACAGACCAATCCTAAAGCCAAGTTAGTTTTACATTAATATTTATAATTACATAAAGGACACTGAATATGAAAGACTTGCCAAGAAGAATATTAACCAAAATAAACATTGCCCTAATTAAAGAAGAATCTTTAAATAATTTGCAAAACATGACAGTAGTTCCACAAAACCAGAATGTGATCATTAAACGTTTCTCTAGAATAACTCACGTAGTGCCACTAAGTTTGCTGCACTCTATAAACACTTTACAAGTAATTAAGGCAAAATTAATTACTAAAAATCCACTCGTAACTATGACTTCCTTGCACATCAGGACAAAGTAATACTGTCTTTAGTAGGAGACATGCAGCCTGTTTGACATCTTACTACATAGTACACCACC
>SAYO01020202.1:27538-40492 GCA_004023745.1 Recurvirostra avosetta | reverse complement strand
GAGTGAAAAATTTCTTCCTAATATCTATTCTAAATCTCCCCTCTTCCAGGTTGAAGCCATTCCCCCTTGTCCAATCACTATATGCCCTTGTAAAAAGTCCCTCTCCAGCTTTCCTGTAGGCCCCCCCGCTTCAGATACAGAAAGGCTGCTATAAGGTCTCCCCAGAGACTTCTCCAGGCTGAACAACCACAACTTTCTCAGTCTTTCCTCATAGCAGAGGGGCTCCAGCCTTCTGATCATCTTCGTGGTCTCCTCTGGACCTGCTCCATCAGGTCCGCGTCATTCTTGTGCTGAAGGCTCCAAAGCTGGATGCATAAGCTGTCTAATTTTTGGAAGAAATGACTGTAGGTGCCAAGAAAGACAGAGGGTTTGGATCAGACCCCTTCTTCTTCTCAGCGTTGGCTGCTCACTGGCAATGATCAGCTCTTTGTCTGATCAGTGGGGATGACTTCTCTAAGGCATATAAATTCTCTACGCTCAATGCTATTCTCTGGTGTGCATAGAGCACCGTGGGGTCTGTAGCACCCTTTAGAAATCAAACTCAGGTTTCAGGTCCAGCTGCTCAAACTGGACTCTCATCTGCATTATACATGTGTAAGTCTTACATTGAATCCACACAGAGCAACTGGTGTTCTGTACCTCTGAGAAAAGACAATAAAAAATCCAGAATTTCAGAGTATTCTGCTAGCAGTGTTGTGTAAGATATCTTGCTGGATGGTTTTTATGGTTCAAAGACAGTTACTTCATTCCTTCTAAAGTGTATGACGTATATACACAAGGGAAAATCAGGTTTTCCAGTAGCCCTGGTAACATTAAAATCTCTCCAGTCCTCTGCCCCCTTCTGCCTCATATAAAAAGTATTTGATGTAACTAGTTTCACGTGGTTAGCAACAGGTAGTTGTAACAAGAGTATAACTAAAAAAAGGTCCCACAACCTATAGGGAGATTGTTCTTTATTCTTTAAAAGAACATTGTTCCTTTCAGGAGAAGTCAACTTCAACTTTGTGATGGCATGATAAAAAATTCATGACTTCCTGCTGTTGGGTTCCAAATGTGAACATGTATGTGTTAGCACTCTTGCCACCGGAGTCTGTGGGTGTCAATAAATTCTCAGTCTGAAGCCTCCCTGTTGAAGGATATCACTAGAGACGTCAATTATCCATGATGTCCTTATATCTCGTTTCACACCGTTTTTCCTCCTAAATCAAACGAGGCAGCTTCACTTCCAAAGGCTGTTAACTTTACTGGCAGTGGTACTCCCCTGGAGATATGTGCTTCTTAGGTACTAATTCTCTTCAATTAAGCTTTCTAGATCATGGTGCATTGATCAGGCAATTAATTGATTGCTGAAGACTTACCTGAAACAATGAGTCAGCTGTTTCTCTTCCCTATGAGTTACTAACCCCATATTTTTTACACTCAGTACAACTCAGAAATATGGCATTCATTTGTAGTTTGCTGTAAACAGGCAGGCACCCTTTGGTGCATATAGTGTCTTGTTGCTTGTCTTTGTTTCCCAACTCAAAAGCAAGTGCAGCCTTACTTCTAACATCACAGAAAGCTGACAGACGGAGGGCAGGAAATTGCTCTGTGTTTCTCTATTTTAAGTAATGCAAAAATCAAGTGGCCGTTAGATGGGGTCTGGAACTATACGCCTAATTCAATTGTGCTGTGTTGTGGTGCTGTGAATAGACATGTTTCATCTTCCCTACTGTTACGGGATAAAAGCGTCTTGTTTCTTCTGATGCTGTGGGAAGTTATTTCCTCTATAGATGCTATTTGTTTAAAATAAAAACTTGGAGAGTCCTAGGATCAAAGAAACAGAATATAAAAAGATGTCAGGCTGCAACTAACTAGAATAATTGCACATTCAACCTTTGCTCTGTAAGCCGGAACAAACCCAAAGTTAGCAGCTTTCAAGCACAGGGCACGGAGAGCTTGTATCCGGGGGGTGGGAATTGTGGGGGCCAGCCAGATCAGCACGTTGTGCTTTCTGTTCGCCAGAGGTTCAAAGCAAATTTAAAATAACAGGGTCTAGAAGATAATGTTTGCAGTAATAAAAAACTGAAGGGAATGTTGGTTAAAGAATATAGTCCAGTAAGTGTTTGAATACTACAGACGGCTTTCCTGGAGTCTGGCACAGCCAGTGGGAGTCCTTTCATAGTCTTCTGAGGGTTTTGGTTTGGACGGCTTATGAGCCGGAGAACGGGTAATGTAAACAGTGATATTCAGATCCATGGTGGAGGCTGCTTAGACACAGAGAGAGAGGGAATTAATTCCATAGCGAAGTCAGACCAAAGTTTAATTTCTGTTAGATCTGTCATGAGATGTAGCTGAATGTTCAAACCCAGGGAAATGCCCATGCACAGCACATGCCCGTGCTGATACCAGCACAAACCTTTAACTGTAGACGGGGCTAAACCCAGGTTTCATCCTTTTTTTGACAATAAGTTCTAAATTGGAAATGTAAATAGCAAGTGAACACCACTTGCTTGGACAACATGTTGACACAGTTCACACATGTCTGGCTGGCTCACTACAGTGTAAGCACAGCTGTGGGACTAGTTGCACACATGAGTACAAGTATGCCCTAGATATTATAATAATGGTGATGATGATGATGATAATAATAATAATAATAATAATAATCATAAACCACCTGACTGTAAATGGGCCACAGCTCCAATTGCTCCACTTGTGTGTTTGCTGACTTTTAGTTGCCCATGTTGAAAGGATTCCTCCCAAATGTGATAAACATTTTAGGGACAGAAGGTAAGTAATGAAGTAGGATCTTGTTTTCATGCTGGTTGTTGTAAGAAGAACTCAGCTAAGGTTTGGAGGTCTTATGGTGGTGACGGTTAAGAGTGAATCCTCAGGATCACAGAATTTCTGCTGGCACAAAGATAATTTAAGGAAGAGGTGAATGGAGTTTGGCGTCTCTATTCCTCACATTCTAGTGTATAAGTGAAAAGAGAAACAGAGGAGTGGTGCACTATAACCATGATTATTCATTGAACAGATGTGCATGGCATATACTTATTTGGGCACGTACAGGTTTTGTTTCTGGTTAGGATCAGGATGGAAGGAAGAAATCCTCTGAGAAATCAATCTATGAACTTTCAAAGTTTTTTGTCAAAGTCATCTCGCAGAATAGCTGCACATTGGTTTTTGTTTTGTTTTGTTTTCAGAAGGCATTTTTTATAAGAATTTTTATTTGTAAAGGCTTATTTTAGTTGAACCTAAATTCCAGATCTTTTGTGCTTTATCTTTGCCTTAAATATGAAATGAAATCACAAGGGCTGTTCTTGGTCTTGTTCTTCTGTTCTGCAAGAGTCAGAAAAATTAATATGAATGAGATTTTGAAGACAAAGTCTATGGTAGTGACCTGTCAGACTTCTGTGGATGTGGTTTGTATCCATTTTGATTTAAAGCAAATGATTTGTTCAAAAACCAAAGGGGCAGAGAACTAGGTCCTGTGGGAGGAGAGGGCTACAGTACCATCCTTTGCCTCCCTACAGTTAAGTCCTTGACTAATGACAGTTTTCCCCTACTTGTGCATGCATAATACATGCTCCACTGCTTTATGTCCTCGTGTTTATTCCTTGACATCCTCAGGGGCTTCATTTGTGGCCCTACATAGCGAAACATCACCAATGACAGCAACCTTGCCACTCTGCTGCTCCTGCCCTGCCAAAGCAGCTTAATGTATTATTGGCGTGTGACAGTTTAATCAGTCCTACCTGTCTGTCCAGCCGTGTCCTTCATTTGTGACAACCTAATCCGAGAGGAGCAAAAGTGGCTTAAGAAATGACCCGTGTCAAACCAGCATTTCAACCTATGTTTGCTATTTTCTTCTGTGAATATAGAATAGCTTATATATTAACTGGAGAGGGCTATCTCTTGTATTCGGTTCGGTCTGCTGCTAAAATGCTTAGTGTAAGGTTGGAATCATTTGTTGAAAGACCCACTCATCTTAATCTTGGATATTTCCAAAATTGCTTTCTGGGCATCTTTTTGATGCTTCCTTCAAGTCTTCAACAAGATGATATATGGAAAAAGCTACGTGTTGTCTATGAGAATATTTCTGGTCTGTCTGAATGCTGACTTCACAGTACTTAGAAGATGCATATTTTTGAACGACATGTTCCCTTTCCTAAAGAGCTGAAGCTTGGCCCAGTTATTGACATTCATGATTTCTTGGATTCTACCAGTCATCTGCTACTCTAGATGTTACCCATACTTGAACTCTCCACAAGTATATTCAATGCAGTAGCTACTGGGACAGCTCACAGATCCATATGAAAGAGATAAAGGAGAATCCTATTTGTACAGTTTGTGGATAGAGGCTACAAACTAGTTGGTTCTCTGCAATATATATTCATTTTCTGATTGCTCACAGATACCTGTGAGCATAAACTGCCTTGTGTCCACATGCTTAAGGCCGTTTTCCTCTGGAGTTTCTTTGTTCTTGCTTCATAGTCCTCGGCATGGTGGGCCTCCTTGGTATCCTGTGGTGTCCTGGTGACCCAAAAATATAATTTTTTGTTGTTCTCTTTTCCATTAAAATGTCAGAAGCAATATGAGAGCTGTGTTACAGCCAGAATGGTGTGTTCATAGGATAAAACTGAGGCTGTGTGCTACACATCATGAGAGCCTGTGAAGAAGTTTGAGAGTAGGGGAACCTGCTGAAATACTGTTGGAAGACTGTAGGGTGGAGGAACCCAGCCTGGTGCAACCTCACCCATACAGTCATTTGGGAGCTGTTCTTGCAGAGAATGATCTCCCAGACTGCTCCTGGGCTTTATCTTGGAGAGTGAGTTAATTAGGTTGCTCAAAGTAAACAGATGGGATACAGTATTCAAGCTCGCTCCTTGGCTGTCTGTTACTTATTCAGCAGTATCGGCCTACTAAGTTCAGATATTGCCAGATGAAAGTCGAAGAACAACAAAAAGAGGACAAGTAGAGAAAGAATAGAAATAGAAACAAAGAATGACAATGGAATTTCTTTCCATGGTCCATGCAGAAGATGGTGGCTCAGGAGAATTCCTTCACACACCACATGTGCAAAAGGTGCCCGACGGGAAGGATTGTGGGCTGCTAGAAAGACTGGCAGTATCTGAAATGATTGTCAGGGGTATTGTAGTCCAGAAAAAGATGAGGAAGAAACCCAGCCAAGCTATGATGGCACTGTGCATAGCAGGCAGGAATGCAGCTTGATCCATGTAGAATAAACAAATTATTATGGTCTCATCCTACGAACAGAGCTCAGTGGACCTGATCCAACTAAAGTGGCAGCAATGAAGTGGGAAGGACTGAAGTAAATCTCACTGCTGTTCATGAGCAGCAGCAAGGGCAATGGGATCTCCAAAGCCCTTCTCTTCATTAGGTGAGGGGAGAAGGGTGGATGGAGCTGGGTATCTTCCCTGTCAGCGTCACTCTGGGGAGAAAGAGAAGTGTGTGTGACAATAGGAAATTTAGGTCTGAAAAGGAACTGAGAATGAGATGTATGGACAGATGCAATAGAAGGAAGTGATTACTCCTGAGAGACTTTTCCCTTTGCAAGGTTAAGAGGTTAGAGAAGCTGTTTAGAGGTAGGTCAATGAACTCTTGGCATTTTGGTTTCTGTGACCTCTTTACAGAAATCAGCGTTTACCAACACTCTTTCTGTTTAAATATAACAAAAATGCAATCAGCTTCTCCAAGGCTCCTTGTGCAATCTACCTCTCCATCCTCAAGGCAACTTGAGAAGAATGGTCTTTAGTTAACTGACTTTGCTGAGGCATTTTCAAATTTAGACTTCATAAGAACGTAAAAACCTTGGAGGGACAGAGAAGTGCACAAAAGGTTAACTTTAGAGCTTAGAGTCACTTCAGATTTGCAAATGGCATTGTCATTCTTGCAGAAGCCCTGGAGAGACAGGGAAAGAGTAATTAGGGAAAAGTTCACAGCAGGTGAGGAATAATTAGGAGCTGCTGAGAAATGGCTGATGAGGACAAGTTGGATGGAGCCTGGCAAAAAGAGCACTGCAGCTCATATGCACGTAAATGAGGTACGCTTGTGATCAGAGGTTAGAATTTAGATACAGGGTCTCTTTTTGTATCTGTCAGCACTCCTCAATTCATACCTTCTGTCTGCTGAAGCACTGCTACCCTTCTCATTACAGCTGTACCTGAACCCGTTCTTCCACATGGGGACCAGAGATGAGAAGGCAGCTGGACCCAGATGTTAGCAGGGCATTAATATACATATAATATATATTATATATATGGTATAAAGATGCTCAAGTTCGACTCTAAATGCTGTCCTCTGTGCTGCTTGGGGGCTGGTCACTAAAAGACGTCATGATGCCCTCACATATCTCTTGAGATGATGTGACACTGCAAGCAAAAAAAAGATGCATTACTCTCCATACAGGGGTCATGCTGAGAAACAGGAGTGAATGAGGAGACTTCATCAACCAATACCTGCAATCCTTCTGATGGTGCGTAGTTATTGATCTAACATTATATGAATACAGCACTGGCCATCATAGGCCACCTTATCTTAGAAATCAGAAGGACTAAATATGTCAACAGTCCTTACTGGGAATAAGAGTGGTACAACGAACGTTAAATCCAACTATTATTTATTTATTTATTTATTCCATTAAACTGACCCAGAAATTCAATGTGCTAAGTCCATTTCCCCCTAGCTTTCCATACTGAGCTATACCTAGCAAACAAGTAGCAGAGTATAGACTTTTTTTTCATCTCTCAAAAGAGGGAGATTCTCTAATCAGAACATCAAGAAAACTTTTTTTTTTTTCTCCATTAAAAGAGAACAATAAGAGTTACTGGATCTTCCTGCAGAAGACAGCTGACTTTCTATTTGTCAGCTCAAGTGATTCCAATAAAATGCTTGGATTTATATCACTGCTACACTGGAAAAAAAACCCAGAAATAATGTAGTGAATCAAGATAATATAAAGGCAATATGAACACAAGCAAAGAAGTAGTTCGTTAGAGTATGATCTCTGACCAGTATTTTTATAGTGAAATTCTCACTTAGAGAGAGTCAAGAGGTGATATGTTGCACACATGAATGTTTGAGACTAATACTTCCAGCCAGAATTACTACTTCTAGGTGTGTTCCCAATGGCTGTGGTAATGTCTGCAGCTATTTTTAGAACCCCTAAGCAGGATTTGAACCATGGTGTCAGTATAATTGAACTTGGGAAATCCCATGGTCAGTTTGTTGCAGGGGTGCAATGGGAGTGGGTCCGTGGAGTGACGCAGCTGAGGCTGAGGACTGGGTGACCGCACTCTGGGGTTTGGTACTCGGTACTACCTCTGGTCTTGTCCCAAGGACTGAATACTATTTAGTGGTTTGAACACATTAGGCGTGTTCCTGGAGCAGCCCATTTGGTTTGCTTTCAATAGCAACCGATCCCAGTCATGCTCTTGAAGACTGAGAAGCAAAGCATGGTTCAGTGGGGACAGGCAGGAGAGTCACCTCAAAAGTGCCCTCCTGATCCCAGGTAAGCAATAAAGCAGATGCCCCAGACTCTTTCTGTGCCTCTGATCCCCCTCTGTAAAAGGTAGAGGAGGTCTTTTCTGCTTGCTGGCAATGAAAATGGGATAAGGCAGTCCTAAGGGAGAAGGGAGCTCAGAGGAATAAAGTGAGGGGTAAACAAAGCTGTGCAGACTGGGCAGCTTCTCTTCAATTCCGCTTTCCCTGGTGAGGATCCCTGATGGAGCCATCCCACGATCACTGGTGAGACTGCACTAAGATTCTCCATGTGTTACGTGTCCTGTCTCCTGTCCCTTACTCAGGTGGAGGTGAAATTGTTCCACCTGCAACAGCCAACTTCACTGGGCCATATAAAAAAAGATAGGATTTGTACCTCAAGAACAACATTTTCTTTGCCAATGAACTGCATATTGTATTGACATTACAGTTTTTAACACTGCAAACTGAAAATGATGTTATCGTCATTTTAGAATTATGCATCATGAAAATTCAGCTTCTTTGATTAATCTAGTATTGGCATACGGGCATCGTGATGTCCCTTTAGCAACTCGTGATGTTTTAGGTAATTTCATACTATTCAATTTACATTTATTGTTATCAGTAGGAAGAAAACTGTTTTTCTTCTACACAAGAATCCAAAGAAAAAAACCTGTACCAGTCCATTCTTATGATAGATGATCTTTCTATTTTCATTATACTTTTATGAAATGAGCTTATTAAAATGTGAAAATAAAGCTAAGCAAAGCCACCATATCAAATAAAATGCACCAATGCATTTTTACTATCGACATGGAAAAGATTTTTTTCTCCATCAGACTACCTTGCTTTTCAAATTAAATGTCAAGTATCATGTCTCCCCCAGAGATTTGAGCTATAGAGCAAAGTTTAGATTCGTCAACTACAGGATTATATTTACCTTAATGCTTATTACATATCAAATTACTGTGCTGTAACATGAATAAATATTGGATTTTATTGTTGTTCCATTCAGAGCTTTACTGGAAGAAATTTCACTGCTTTAGTGCAGCTATTTGGCAGGCCCAAAAGGTCATGTATTTTAAGGGAACTCTCAGCTAAAAATATGGTTGTCCTCAAAGGAAACAGTATTTCTCTTGCCTAGTTATTCAGCACATTTGTTGTTGAGGTGCTGCATCTGTGCACCTGCAATCCATATCGCAATTCCACCCACAACACTGTTACAAGGTAAATAGGCGCTAGATTTCTAGCTTTAGCAAAGGAGGAATTGCAGCGCAAGGACGGGTATTCACAGAAACAACCTGCCGTACCTAACCGAAACAGGAGGCCGCTCCGCTCGTGCTCAGAACGAGGATGCCCGAACTCTTGCGCTTGGCTGCTACGTTCAAAGCGTGGACTGCAGAGGGGAAGAGCCATGTGGCTCAGAGCAAGTTGTGAGTGGCCCATGCACTGAGGAGGGGACAACCCTGGCCCAGAGCTAGCCAGCACCTGAAGCAGAGGCGTTACCGCTGTGGAATCAAGCATCATGAGAAGACGTCATAATCTAGACCCCATAATCTTTGTCACCTCTTCTCTTGACCAAACTTTACCATTATATCCCCGCTGCTTATTCACAAGCTATTGCTTAATTATTGGATATTTGGCTTTGTTATACCTTTCCCTCTCCAGTCCTAGACTTATTCTGTTAAATGGTGGTCTGTGGGTCGGATTTTATGCTAAACTCCACATTCTTTTTTTTTTTTTGTGGTGGGAGGGCAGTATGGAAAAAACCCCATTTTTGTCAATTTCTCAATTTTCTTCTAGTCCACAGCCTTGTTTGATTAAGGTTTCCTGCAAGTTAAAGCAGATATGAATATAAAATGAGACTGTTATTTGTCAAAGGTCATGTAGAACTGGGAATAAATACAAGGAAACTGGTGTTTGCCAGCTGCTCAGACTAACAAATCCTGATCTGCTGTTTCAGGCTTCCTGGGACATTTACATTGGTACCGTCTCTTTCAGGGTGAGAATCTCGTAGAATTTAAATTGGCCTTGCTTGATTAACTTCTGATTTATATAAAACCATCTCTAAATTTGCCTTTGTGTTTGCATCTGAAAAAGACTGGTTTAATCCTGTTACCGAATATTAAATTTTAAGACTTTAAGTCAGGGGGTCATGGTTGTTTGGTAATACTACCTTGGATAAAAATCCAAGTGTCTGACATTCCAACAATATTAATCTTAATGAGATGTGCAATCTTACCATGTGTGTATCAAGGACACCATATTTATATGTTAACTTTATTATGCCAGTTAATGCAATTAGTGTAGTGTTGCTAATGTCGTTAAAAGTTTTATCAGCAATCACATAATCTCCAATAGGATAAGTATAAAGGGTTATTAATGCAGTAATTTATTATTAGCAAGTAGAGAAGCAGCAGAGCAATAAACTTAGCCTTGCTGCTGTAACGCCTTTATATGCCAGCACATTTTGGTTTTCAGTGTGGCTGTGTTATTCCTTACACTGACTACTGACTGCTGCTGGGTTCTGTCTAATACCATATGAAAAGGACTTGGCAGCCTTTTGAAGATCTCGGTGTCCCTCAGTCAGTTATGTGGTGGATAATTTTCTTTCACTTTTTCTCCTTCCTTTTGACAGCTTGCAGCAGGTCTGACTCTTATCTGATCAGGATTCCTGTCTGTGAGAATGATCTTTAAATACCTTCAGTTCAAGGACACTGTAGACTGTCTCTTTCAACTAATATAAGGTACCAAAATAGTGAAATTTAATGAGATAGAACACCAAATTCATTGTCTCAAAAAGAGTACCTGAGAGGGTAGTTAAGATGATATGTCAATCACTTCGTCTTAACAGCTTGTACCATCATCATGTGACATTTTTACAGAATGACACGAACGTACTTGGTGTCAAAGGACTCGTATTTGCACCTTTGATTTAACAAGCAGTCGAAAATCATTAAAGGGCACGGACTGCTTTGCTTGGTTGAGAAGACACAGGTTGTGTGGTTTTGAACAACTTAAAAAATATTGATGCACTAGTTTTAAGACAACTTTTGGTTTGTTTTTCCGCAAGTGTTAGAATTTTGAGGAGAGCCTGAACATACTTTAATTCTGCCGGGTCATTTGCTGTCTGGGAGATAGACAACTATTCCCCACGTTACACAAGAGTTATCTAGAGCACAAAGTTGAGTCAAGTCCGCTTGTGTTTCATGATTCAACATGTGTCATGACCCAGGTAAAAAAACCTAATTAGATGAGGTTTTTCTTCAGATCTTTCATCAAACTGAGTCTTCTTCCAAACACAATTAGATGGGTTGGATATGGGCTGGCCTGCTGTGTGCTGGAGAGTGATATTATGATAAAGCTGGCTGCACAGCTGCTTCGTGTCCCAGGAGCGCCATAAAAAAGCTCGGTGACACTAGTGAATTTGGACCAGCAACTATGAATCTGGATTTGGGAGCTTTGCCTGAATGAGAATTGAAGGATGAGATTACAGCTGTTTCTGTGTGAAGGGATACACAGGCAGTTGTTTTCCTGCCCTCCTGATTTTCCCATGTGCGTATCTGAATTCTGATTCGGTGTTGGAAATGCAATGCATATATCAGGCACATGGTGCTATCTCTTGTGCTGCTGCGATCCCACATCATTTCAGATTCAAACAAGGATGCTGGCAAGTAATTCTTAGGAAGGAGATTTAAGCCTTGGACTTTCTTCTCTCCTTTGCCCTCCAGAATCCACATTTGGTTACTTTCAAGATCTGCTGTAAAAGCAACATGTAAGGTCCTCTTGTGTGGATGAAAGTCCAGGATTGAAGGGAAAGGAATTAGGAAGAGGGGATTTACTTTACACACTGCTGCATCGGGTACTTTTATGTGGATTAAAAAGAAACTCCCAACATTTAGGGACAGCACGCAAGGAGATATAACTGTGAACACAGAAACACCTGTGGAAGGAGCTTCTCTGGAAGCAGTGGACAGCAGAATGGAATTAGCAAACTGCATAAACTGGGACTGAGAATGAGAATAAGGCATTAAGAGCTGTGAGGTTCTTAGGTAACATTTGAGTTAGGGCAAAACTCTCCTGGCTGAATTTAAGATGTACTTTGGGTTATTTTATGAAACAGGTCATATCATCTGGTTTCATGGATATGGAGTTTGGACTCGGTAAGCCAGACACTCTTCAGTCCTACCTTTTTAAAAGCTTTGAATAATATGTTAGCAAGAATAGTGCCTAGGAGAGTCTTAGGGATCAGGACAAAGCAGCCGAATCTTATACGGAGCCATACGCAATCTGTTCTTAGAAGGATATTAATTTTATAATATGTTACTTACGCCACATTTTGATGTTGCAGAAATTCTGTCAAACATCAGTTTGGGCACTTTCTATGCTTAATAATAACAGCAGCAATATAGGACTGAGTTTTTGCAGAGCTGTCCATTCAGAAAGATCCCAAACTATTTCTATGCTATGCTTAATGAGAATCACAGGCTTGTCAACCCTTCCAGTGAAATAGAGCCGTCAGATTCTCACATGTAACCAAAGAGAGAGGAAGAGAGAGCAAGAGCTACCCAATGACATTTAAAATTCCTTTCAAGTAGGCATAGATAGTAAAATGCCAGCAACAGGGTTAGACAAGTTCATAACAAGCCTCATAAATGGGTTACTCTAAATGAGAATGTGGAGGTCTCAATAATAAAACCCACACACCTGCTTCCTCAAAATGAACCTTTTAATTGAATTTTCTGCACTAGTTGGCTCCTTTTTGAATCTGTTTCCCCATCTCTGAGTCGTAGCTGTGCCCCCAATCTCAATCTGAGCCATCTGTTCCATTTCTAATATTAACGTCTTCTATCATGTAGTGTACCATACCCACAGAAAAAAGAAGAGATAAGATCACTTTCTCCTGGGAGAAAACCTTATATTTCAGCAAAAGGTTCAGCTGTCACTTTAAAACGACACCTTCCCACACACAAATACGCACCTGCCACATTAGAATATTATTAATAATCCAGCCTTCATGTGTTTGACAAGCCAAACAAAATTAACCAAAGAATGTGAAAAGGTCTAAGAAAGGTGAGAGCAAGTCAACATTTCTTTTCAGAATTACAGCACCCAAACTGATCCACAGTAGAAAGTAATTACATTTTAAATGAGGTGTTCTAACTTAATTTAACTCCTTGTATACATTGCAAATTACAATTCATTTCCAATTATACAGATATCTGTTTAAGCTCAGTGAAGTTTGCCGAGTTCTGTTGACTCTTCTTAGTCCCAATCTAGAACTACAAATCCCTGTTTCTTCCTTTCTGTGTTGTCGTGGTCCTTCACCAGCGAATAGCCTCCATCCAACCTCCACCACTCAGTGTAATCCCACATCCACAGGGGATTTGTGGGTTGGAGGAAGAGGGAGCAGTGGTACTGCTCAATTTTGCCTGTCACTGCTGGTTCGAGATGGTTCGACATCCCAGT
>SAYO01020202.1:1630-18823 GCA_004023745.1 Recurvirostra avosetta | reverse complement strand
CTGGAGACATTCCAAACCCGCCTGGACGCCGTCCTGTGCAACCTGCTGGAGGTGACCCTGTTCTGGCAGGGGGGTGGGACTGGGTGAGTTCCAGAGGTCCCTTCCCACCCTGACCACTCTGTGATTGTGTGAACCCTTGTGGCCTGAATAAAAAGAGACTGAAATGAGGCAGTCCCATCAAAACAGCTGCTCTCCCCCTCCCTGCAGCCTGGACTCTGCGAGGATTGCTGGCGTAAATGGGTTCAAAAGCCATTCACGGTCTGCACAGGGAATGAGCCACACAGCACTGCCCGTACAGCGCAAGCTGGGGGGTGACTCTGAGGAACCAGCATGTCCCACGCTTCTGGCTGCCCGAGGAACATGGGCAATGCCACCACGCACGGACTCCCCAGGGCCGCAGGTCTCTCTTCCCAGCCAGCCCCTGAGTCCCCTGATTCGCTCACCCGTTCACGGAGGAGGGAGATGCAGAAATCCACTTCCTTTTGACGAAGCACTTGGAGCTGAGACGTGCCGTGATGGTCCACGATGAGCCGTAGGTATGTGTACACGGCCATGGCTATCAAGAGGCTGCTTTTCAGTACCCACTCTCTGGAAAGGGAGAAATAAAAACACCTTCAGTCACCTCTGTGAGGGAACCACAGCCAGAAATGACGGAGTGCAGACTCCAGTGGAGACTCAGGACAGAGGAAACTGAGGCACCAAGGAAACAGCAAGGGCAGGGACTCCAGCCTGTTGTGCCAGCCTGGAGAACGCTCATCCACAGACCATTCCCTGCTCCACAGCGGGTGCCTGCTGTGCTCGGTCCACCTCTTCCTCCCCCAGGACAGTCCCATCACAGTCTACCATCTGGGTGCTCGCACCCTGAGCTCTCCGGCAGGGTGGCAGACGAGCTCATGCAAAGCGCAGGGTGGATTTCCAGGGCCACGGAGACCTTCACTGCCACAATAATCGGAGGTATTTACAACTGCAAGCAACGAAGCGCTCAGCAGCGAGCAGAGGGAGAAGCTGCCCCATGAATAGACTTGACCTCGATGCTAACGCTGACCACCACAGGACCCTCTTTACTGGTCTCCATAGCCAGAACAGCGCCGAGCAAGAGACAACGCACCAGGACATGCCACGAAGGACTTTCCCGTACGATCAGGCCCCAAACGCTCTCATGCACACCCGTGCAGAGCTGTTTTCACACTCCCCTGCCACCAGCCTGCCAGTGCCAAGTGGATTAATCCAGCAAAATCGGTGGCATCCTAAGCAGCAGGTCATGCCGGGCAGCTGTTAACGAGATACAGCAGCTGTTAACAAGACAGGGCGGCTCTCAGGCCCCGCGCTGGGCTGGGAAGCAGCTCCCGCAGCGCTGGGGGGCAGAAGAGCTGCCCCCACCCCGGCTTGACCAGGCAACGGAGCGTGGGGCAGAAGGAAAAGAGCAGTCATGATGACTGGGGAGCTAGAAGCACCCAGTGGCAAGAACTGGGGAAAACCAGATGTGCTCAAGATCAAATATTAGGGAGACTGGCAAGAGCTGCATAGAGAGGGTCTGCAGTGGGAGAGACGTCGCAGCGCCATCGTGGGCACAGCAGGAATCCGTCCCTCCTCGGGGAAGGACAGGGGCAAGCGGTGCTCTGGTCAGCACAGGGCTCTGTACCCAGGACTGCCTTTCTAGAAGCAGATTTATTTCTCAGCCAACTGGTTTCGCATCCTGAACGTGCTTCAGCTCTGCTCCCTGGGAGCGGCAGAGCCCACCGGCAAAGCCTTTCCATCGGCTGCTCGGCCGCCGTCTCCTGCCTGTGCTGCCCTGCCTGCTCCGTGCGGCAGCGCCCTGTCTGCTGGGTGTGCCGCGTTCTCAACCTCCCTTATCTAAGCGCAACAATAAATATTCTCGGTTCATAAAAAGGACCTCGTCGGCTCGGTTATTTGCGCTGGATGCCAAGAACGGGCCAGGGCGACTCGGTGCCTCCAGCGTGATTGATCACCCACAGCATCCCCTGGCTCAGTGAGCTGTAAATCAGAAGTCCCGTGGAAGTGCCACCGCTGCGCGCAGCAGCTGTAACGCCGCGGCCACCTGAAGGGACACCAGCCCAGCGGCAAATGAGTCAGCTGCCCTAAATCATCGCGGGGAGGAGAGGGGGGAGAGCCTGGGAAGATGTGACAAGTGTTGGCTTTCCCAGGCTCTTCTCCCTGCAAACAGCTGGATGCTAGGAGCAGGTTAATTAGTCGGCTGGGCGGGCTGGCCCGGCGGCACACGGTGCTGAGCGGAGGTTACGTTAGGGAGGATGTGGGAGTAATGAAGGCCGGGATCCCGGGGGGCTGGCAGGTCAGCATCTCCCCCTTTTCCCAGCGAGGGCCGTGCAGAAAATAAAAATGCTGTCAAAGGAGGGCAAAAGCCACCTGGAGCCACAGGATTCATCGATCCAACAGGCAGGGAAAATGAAAACACTCGGAGGAAGCATCGCACTCGTGCTGCCATTAGCAGCGAGCAGCTAAATTAACACACGGCTTTCAAGAGGTAGAGGACTTGCCTCCTCTCCGAGGCGGGCAGTGCTCAAGAAGCAGCTTTGCTGTAACTGTTTTTAATTAAACCAAGCACTCGACGCTCTGAATGTGGCATCGGATCTTCACATGTGTGGCTTTAATTAAAGCTCTGGCTTTCCCCTAATCAAAGCACATAAATCCCAGCAAAGAGCTGCAGGTTCTCCCTTGGGCTCACTTCCAATCCTCAGCTCTCCTCGCACTCAGGCAGATTCTGTGCTGCTACGGTACATATCACTGACACTCCAGCAATACCTTCAAGCGGGGCCGAGCCTTTTCCTCTGACATCTGCTCCTCTGACAAACTCCTCTCCTCAAGCAACAAAGTTCAGCTGTTACTCAGTGCATGGAGCTTTCTCCTGCAGACCCTTGGCCAGATGTGGCTTTGGATCAGCCCTGAGAAGCTGCTATTTCTCCCACAGTCCAGCTGTTTGCAGTTATTTGTTTGCAAGACAAGAGCTGTCGTGCTTTGGCAAGACGAGGAGCGCTTCCGAGATGCTCCAAGGCGTGGGGTGGCAGTGGCCAGTAGCGCAAGCACACGGGAAGACCACGTCAAGAGCTGGTAGGGGCTTAAATACGGTCGGGAGCAGAAGAGTTGAGCTTAGCACAAAGGCAGCCGAGGCAATACTGCGAAGAACCGAAGGCCAGCCAAGCCCAGAAGATCTCAAAGAGTCTCTCTTTCCCATGCACAGTGGGGCACTAGATGGCACTCGCAGCAGCGCACACCCGCACAGCTATTCCCGGAATAAAAATCACTAGGACTATTAGCTGTGGCCAAATAAATGCTTTAACAACTTGATTGTTAACTGCGGTAATAAGCGATTTTAGGAGAATCGCTGCCATTATAGACAGCACCCGGTGAAAAGCTATAGGCTATTTAAAAATAATGACTCTGCCCAGCCAAAGGCTGCAGTCAGGAATTCTGCTTATCATCAATTAGCGGCTGCTTTGCCAACAAAGGACAATGCTGAGCCCATAGGACAATACTTCCCAGATGGCCTCTCCACAACAAATTAAAGTTGCAGCCCTGGATGAAGCAGGAGCTGTTTAAACACAGGAAGCTTTTTGGAATTAACTCTGTCCTACTCCTCCAAAAGGAACACCTCCCCCGCAGCTCGGGAAACTCAGGAAGAAAATATTCCCGGGATGCTGCTCTTGAGCCACGCGCGTGCTCCTCAGCCACACGAGGCAAGGTCAGAGCCGGGGCTGACCACCTACCGGGTGCTGCACATTCGGGAATAGCCGTGTCCTCGCACACGGCTCGGGGACAGGCATCAGCCTGGGCAGACCATCTTATTTGAGGTGACGCACAGCCCCACTCTCCAAACCCCACTGCGGAGGTTTGCTAACGGAGGGACTTCAGGACACCCTCCCACACACAGCCTGCAGCAAGAGGGCTGAGAGCTAGAAATTTATGCCACGGCTTGAAAAATATGCTTGGTAACACGGTAAAGAGGACGCAGAGGACTTTTGCGCAGGAAACCCCATCAACACACTCCCACGCAGGCTGTCACTGCAAACACACCGCCCCGAAATCTGCCTCTCTCGAAGCGAGCGGGACAACCGCCCTCTCGGCAGGCAGACGAGGAGCGCTCTCCCTCGCTTCACGCCTGGCCGCTGCTCTCCTCAGACTGTACCAGCCTTTGCCAACAGCCTCCCAACCAGCCGTACCTTTGCTCAGTCAGTATCTCCAGGACGTTCTCAGCCAGCCAGATGTTCTTCGCCGTCACGTCCCCGCCTGAAAGCAAAGAGCAATGGGGAAGAGCAAAGCCAAATGAACCAGTGTGGTTCTGTTGCCAGACTCAACTGTTAGCCACCAACCACTTCCATCCCTGCACCCCCAGTAAGGCAAAGCTAATTAAGGAGTTTGCTCCATGTCTGGAGAACACACTCCTGCCTGGTCCCGCTCTGCTGGTCACACGTGCTTGGCTGTTCCTAGGTATAGCACATTTCTAGGTACAAGTGCCTTTCTGTTAGGGGATCGAGGGGGTCTTTGCTGCAACAGTATCCTTGCAAAAGAACTGAGTCAGTAATTATCCTTCTGAAAAGCAAAGGGGATGCCAGAAAGGGATGGGATTCAGTAGCTGGAAAAGAGAAAACATTTGCAGCTACTGAGCCTACAAAGGGGAAGCAGTGTCTACAAAGAACGCCCAAACTCTCAAATAAAGGCCAGGTGTCAAAGCGGTGTCTCACGCCCTCAGCATGGGTCTTCAGCACAAAGTTGGAGCCTTTGGCCAACGTCGCTGGGAGCAGAGCGGGACTCCTGCTCGCAAGGGCACAGAAAATGCCTAAAGCAGGCAAGCCAAAACAATGGGATCATAACAATTAAGGCATCGTAAAAGCGGTGAGAAGTGAGACAGCGGCGTCCTTCCAGAACAGAAGGGGCCCTGAATGGGGAGGTGCAACCGAGGGGAAACAAGGGATGCCTTCACCAGTGGTTTTTAAAATGTTCTGTGTTTACACTGTGACAACAGGGCCAGGGCAGCTTGGCTCGCACTCAGGACTCTGTCCCCTCCCTCCCCGTTCTTCCTCCCCTGAAGAGCAGACACGGCAATTTCCAAGCCAGGCTGCCCAGCCCCGTGTCACAGGCGCATACAATCAAAACACAATGTCAGGTTTTACAGTGGGACATTAATTCCTCCTTCGTGGACGTCAGTGGCCGGCACCAGAGCCGAGCAGAGAACACGGAAGAGGCACCATTCCTGTGAATCCGGAAAGGCGTGTGCGTGTGTATGTGTGCATGGTTGTGGGGTGCTTACACCCAGGGCTAGGGGGAACATATTACAGGCTACCGTACGGCCCATGCCAGCTCCCTGGAGGAGCTACTGACTTTACGTGGGGCGAAGCAGCCTCTTGCGTCTCTGATGAGTTACAGAGGAGCCATGTGCATGGCTCGTGCCATCCCAGAGGTCAGACCAGGGACTAAGGATGATCCTGGTGCTCTTGCGCAGTACTACGGGGTGAAAGCTGGCAGCAACAGGAACCAATACGCTTCCTGGCCATTCCAGCATTTGCCAGAAGCCTCCTGGCTCTCTCTGTGATTCACCCCCTCGTAGAGGCTGTTGGGAGCAACAGACTTTTGAAGGCTTGTCCTCTGCTTCATCCTCCCTGGAGAGATTTCCTCACCAGACAGGTTAGGACAGGCTTGGTGCCTGCCAGTGAGCCCTGCTCCTGCCTGTCAGCTGGGTACGGAGACACTCGGGAAGCGTATCCGGACGCGGCTGCACGGCAGCACAGTCTCTGGCTCTGACGCCAAGTGCAGCATGCCACAAGTCAGCCCTAGTACACCGCCGACAGCGTGCAGCCTGCTGGCACGAGCAGGGGCACGCAAGCAGCAGTCACCTCGGTCCCGTGGCGCAACTCACCTGCAATCTGCTTCATGAAGGTCATGCAGACGCCATCCGCACCGAGCACCCCGCTTTTCACCAGCTCCCGCAGCAACCACACCAGCTGGGCAGAGGGAGAGATCAGTGCAGTTTTTGCCACAGCCTCCTCCATGACACCTCTCCCCCCACACCGTGGCTGCCTCAGCTGGCAAACGCTGCCACGTTTCCCTTCCAAAGGTGAGTCCTTAACACAGAGCAAAGCAGCTCCACTGGTGCCGACTGGCCCCCATGTCCTCCCCACTCAAATGCCCTCTGCTCATCCTCTGCCTGGTTGGCATGAAAGGAGCCGTTCTGGGGAGAAGAACCTTCTCCTCACCTGGGTCCGACAGGTGTCCTGCAGCTTCAAGTACTTCTCCATGAGAATATGGTTGATCTTGTTAAGAACGATGTTCATGCCATCTCGGCTCACCAGTGCCAAGTCCCGGTAGCACTGCAGCAGAGAAGAAGAGAGGGAGATGGTTACAGATGAAGGACCATAACGGAAAACATGCGATGGTTTTATCAAACCTGACCAGATAACAGAAAATAAACGCATCCCAGGGAAAGAACATCAAGGCAAGCAGACTCCCACGGGGTGACCTGAATTGGCATCCCAGGGCCAGGCAGGGAGAGCCATTAATCCTCCGGGGCGTTATAAACTGACAGCAGGATTCACTGGATTTAGCCCCAGGAGCCAAAGGTGTCTCACTCCAGAACAGACGCTGCTGGGTGTCCCCGTCCCCTTGTCCCAGCCTTCCCAGCACCCTGCCACAGCTCTGGAGACACCAACACTAGAGAGAAAAGACAGACAACGGTCCTTCAGGAAGGATCAGTTAATAAACAGTCACATCCAGATCACTTAAGCCCCCACTGCTCCAATCTCCCTGGCACCAGTGACAACTGGAACCACACTGGAGATGCCCGCTGGACTTGGGGTCACTATGATGTGACACTGGTTCGATACAGCTGCACAGGAGCTCCAGGGAGATGCAGGAGCGGAGGCACATCATCCCCACGCCACCCACTCCTGCTCGCACAAGACTTCCGAGGTCAGACAGAGCTGAATTTGGAGACAGTCTGGCTCAAAACCATGCTACCACATTGGCTTTTTTCGGGTTAGAAATCCAGATATTCTGCCCGCAGTCCAAACCGGCAGATTTGGTGGGGCCGTGCTATGGCATCGCAGGGAGACGAAGGACTTTCTCCACTCTCGTCTGCCACCAGCAGCCAGACAAAAAGCTGGCCAGAGAGCAAAGGTGCTGGCTCTCCCTTCCCCTCTGGGCAGGACAGCAGCGGGTGGAGGATGATTAGGAAGTAATTTGCTAAGTGGTTCTGCATGAATGTTAATTTGTGCCAGTAAATGTCATGATATTCCAGAGAGCAGGGGTCTGGTCTCTGCATCCTCCTTTAGAGAGTTAATGAGGCCTCAAAAGATCTCTTTGATTAGACTCCCTGTGCTTTCTCCCTCCCTTTTTCATATAGCACTGTGTAAAAAAATAAATATATATATATATATATAAAAATCACAAATAATAATTAAAAAAACCCAGAATCCAAGAGGTGTAGACTCTTTGGGGCCTTTAATTGCTTTTGAAATGCTACATGAATACCCACAAAGCAGAGCCAGACTCAAAGTCTCCAAACAGACGACTACCTGGCCGGGAATGCACAGCATCTCCCTCTGCCGCATCAGCTTCGGAAAAGAAACGCATACATCACACCAACTGGAAAATGCAGGGGATAGAGCTGGTCCAGGCCACAGCTGGCCAGGAAGCACGTGGGATGCCAGTTCCCCCTGGTCTGCCCAAACTCAGACAAAGCTTTGACTTTGTTTGGAAAACGCTGGTGCTGTCAGCTCCCTGCCCTGCCTGGATCCTACCTCCTCTGCTTGGCGACGGGATTACGACCACCCATCGCCCCTGGCGCTTCCCTCTCACAGGCAGGTGCATTTCTGCACCCTTAGGAGCAGCGATGAGATGAATATTTTTCATCTTAGTAGCTCTTCCTGGTGGTCAGTAGCTTCCGCGTTCAAAGAATTCCTGCTTTTCTGGGTGAAACGTCTAGGCTTTGGTTTTCTGCCAGATGTGTGCGAGGTGCAGTGTCCACATCTGCATTTAAAGCCACCGAGAGGTCCTGTGATACCGCCCTGAGCGCGTGGATTAGTCCCTGACGGGCTGGGCTGATTCTGGCAGCATCCTCAGGAGAAGGGCTGGAACAAACAGCTAGAAGAGACTAAGGGATTTACTTCTGGTTCAGTATTTAAGTCCCAGGAGGAAGGACACCATAATCCTACGACCTAGGGAAGTTTGGCAGCTCTTCACCTTGCTTACTGCATACTTCCTCAAATCCCATAAGCAAACACCGCAGAAAACCAGAACGCAAACCGCACCTACGGTGTTGCTGATCCTTGGCCCAAGGTACAACTGGCCAGAAGAGAACAAGTCCCATTTTACCAGGGTCACGGCAGTATGGCACGTCACCGACTGGTTGCTTACACGGGTCAGACTGGACCCCTGCCTAACAGCCTGCGGCACAATAATCCAAAGGAAGGTGCTTGGAGAAAATCTCCAGGGCTCCAGCAGCCAGGGGGTGGGGAGAGAACCTGAATTTCTTGATTATTGCCAAGGCTGCAAACAACCATCGTCTCCTCCCTGCTCTCGCCAGATTGGAGCCACCACTCGCACCGGCCGTTTAATTAACAGGAAGGAACAAATGATAAATGTTCGCTTTAAATGAGCGGAGAAGAAAAATAAAAGACAACAGCCATGGAGTGGAGGAGACAGACCCCCTCCTGCCCAGCACCGGGGCAGAAGAGGCACAGGGCGGACAGACGCCGGAGGAGATGTCAGGGAAGCGCTGCGTTCATCTGCAGGGAGGGCTCCATGCACTCTGATCCCGGAGCAGACTGTTAATTAAAGTGAGAGGTGCCAGGCGGAGGAGGGAGATGTGACGGATCAGTTGCTGTCACTTTGATATTTGATGGCGGTCAAGTGTCCCTCCTCACAGCTGGACAAGTTTAGCACAGCTAATCTCTCCCGGCTGGAGTGTCAAGGCAACAAAGGGGGAGGAGGAGACCTGCGTGCTTCAGCCGATCCTCTGCCACGGCGAGGGGAGGGCTGTGCCACCATTTCTTTAATCCATCAGCGAGGGGACAGGGCAGCTCAAGCCCCTTCCCAAAAAAAGGAAGAGAGATGAGTTTTAAACAGCCTCTCCGGGAGGAAGAGGGGGTACCTCCACCTCCCCTCCATGCGCCAGCAGATGCAGGTGGGGGACGGCGAGGCCACGGTGTGAGATGAGCCGGATCCGCATGCCGGGGACAGACATCCACTGAAGAAATACAAGATGACCAAGCAGATGGCGTGCGATGCCTCTGCTAGCGTGCTGGGACCGGATCCTGCTCGGCTTCTAGGGCAACAAGCACCAAAATACCCTTGCATGCAAACACGACCAGCTCCAATATCCCTTTTTTGGGGGGCAAAACAACAGGTCCCATGAGGATGGTGAAGCCTCGTGGGGTATGCTTGATTCTGTACCACTTCCACACCAGCCTCACAGGGTTTGATGCTCGCGTGCTGACACCTGAGGTTGTGAATCTTCACCCATGACCAGAGACGGGAACGGCTATTGCAGATGACCCGGGCTAGCTGCGCTGAGTGTCCCTGGACCTGTGGGCTTCTCGCTGGAGGCTGAAGAGAGCCCTGCCCTCTGTGTGATGGTTTCAGAGCTCTCTCAAGAGTCTCGCAAGATGCCTTATCAGTCAGGCAAACGTTACCCCCACTTCACAGGCAGGGAGCAAAGAGAAGGAGTAACTCCCCCCCTTAAGCCTGGAAGAAAATCACTGACTGGTTTCCTGTCCTTGCTGTCTGGATGCAGGGCAGGTGGCAGCAACAGATGACATCAGAGTCCAGCAGACTGGCAGATCCAATTACTCCCTAAGAAAAGTAACGTGCTCCGAAGAGCAGATCTGACAAGAGCAGGAGGACCAGCCACCTCTAATTAATGTGGCCATGAGCAGCAAAGCATGCCCCCAGCCTGCCATCTCGGAGAGACAGCGTCGGTGCCTGCCAGCAGCTCAGTCACAAGGGAGCCGGAACGCTCACTCCTCTTTGCCGGAGGAGACCACCGAGGGGAACGTGCCAGGCAGGTTTATCCCGGCCCCTCACAGTGGGACAGCCAGCGAGCACCGTGCAGATGGAAAGCTGAAGCATGCCAGACTCGCTCAACCTTTGCTTCCAGTGTATGGAAGCACCTGCCCCACGAGTCTTACACTCAGTTAATCATGTCTGGATACTCCCCGCCGCATCCCAGCTGTGGTCCACCACATCCTAGAGGGGAGAAGAGGATTTTATTCGATGTGGAGGAGGTTCACCCTTTGAAGGACCATCCTGTAGAGCCCTGCTAGTCAGCAACTAGAAATACTCTTTGGCTCCCACAGTGTCTTGGAGACAAGGATGTGTTCAGCGGTGCTCCGAGCCTCAGCTGGGTTCAGCCTCTCCAGGTTTACAAGTCTCATGCTCAGCACAGGAGGCGGAATCAGGCCAGGACAGCAGAGCTGGGGACTCTGCGGTCAGGGTTTGGGAAGGCCTTAAGCCAACAAAGAGACAGAGGAAAACGCAGCCATGTAACCCATGAGAAATCCAACTCGCTCCAGCACCGTAAGCAATCAGGCCTAAAGACTCCCAGGAGAAACATGCTTTGCTTTCAAGAGGCGATTTCTGGGGAATGGAGCTATACCTTCATTGACAAGGACTGTCCCATCTAGCAACGCCAAGGCAGCTATGAGTTCCAGGAGCTAATGCAGATCTATTGCTTTGGCAGAGAGAGCTCATAGCTCATAGCAGTGATTAAATCAAAAGAGAAGATTGCATGAGTCACCTTCGGTCCAGCGCAGCACCAGGATTTACAAAGCATCCCTAACAGCACGCCACTCAGCCGCGCTCGTGGCAGACCCTTACCGACTTAAGAGTCCACTTCAGCCCTTTAAAATTCCACACAACACCCATTAACTGAAATGCATCCACACAAGGACCCCCAGGTATTGCTCGCCACGCACGGTCCTTCCAACAGGGCTTTTGTTTTTCCTCGTAGCTGCTACAAATAGGTCCGGTTTCTATAACAAAACATCATTTTCAACTCTCTCCCAAGCACCCCCAGTTTGTAGCAACAGTGCCAAATCCACATCCAAGATCTTTAGAACACAAAACATTCATCTTCCTGTAGGTGAGTAGCTACAATTTTAAAATCACAGTTTACAGCGTCGTTAAAAAGGGTTGTTTAAAAATTAAATCCGGTCTGTGAAATTAATAATGGGGGACTGCTAAAAAGCAATTTTCTCTAGTGATTGACCATGTTCCTCCTCTAGAGTCTAGGTGATTATTTCTGTAGGCATCTACATCTGGCTTCCAACATGCAAATCTGTTCTGGGCCTCCAAAGACAAGACAGAAACTGGGAAAGGCCTTACAGTTTCTTGAAGAATCAGTACTCGCCTCCCACGGCGAAAAACAATTCATTTTAGGGCTGTGAAAGAATCCAGCCAAGCTCCCTTCCCCGGTGGCAGTATCTGCATTCCCCTGAGCAGCAGCTGCTGCAGCCCCTGTGCTACGTGGACGCAACAAAACCAGGAACGGTCCAAGCAAAGTCATTGCCCTGCTACGATAAACACTCCTCAGCGCCGAGGGATCCAGCCAGGCGCCTTCCGATGCCTGCACCAGACCCAAAACATCCACAGCTCTGAATCTCTGACTGCCTGGAAAGCAAAAATCTCTAGCGGACAAACTTTCCGCGCTCAGCGACGGGCGCAGGTGTGCCTTACCTTCTGTGCCTGAGCGGGTTCGGTCAAGACCAGAGTGAAAAGACCCAGGCAGATCTCCTCATGCTGGGGGGTTCCTTTACATATCTGAGAGAGAAAAACGCAAGTGCCATCGGTGAGCAGGTGAGATGGGACGTTGGGGGAAGGTCAGTAAAGCAACAGAAGAAGGAAACCCCTCTCAAGCCCACGGTGCACCCAGCAGCCCACGAGGAATTCAAAGCAAGATCACAAGGGACTACAGAAAACATCCAGGGTCTCTCTGACATTTGTACCCCGTTGCATAGTTAATGCCACTGCAAACATTTCAGTACTGACAGCTTTCCAGCTGTTTTAGTTGGACCACTTCAGGATCTCTCATTACCGAGGGGCAGCAAACCCCCGGACAAGAACAGCAGCAGATCCCTGAGCCCCGTCCTGCGGCCGGGGACCTGTGCAGGCTCTTCTTACAGACTTTTCTACAACCTGTTCATCAAGCAGGGAAGCATGTCATGAGCTTTAGAGCCCTGAAACCCAGCCTGGGTTGCCGACCTTTTCCCATTAAGGGAAGGCAACTCTGTACCACTGACTCCAACAGCCCAAGGTGTTCTCGGGAGGAAAAAATGCAACCAACATGTCTGAGAGCCCATTAACATGTCACACGGCAGTTCTCCTTATACGGTAACATCTGCAGCTTGCTGGCAAGTATTTTAAGACTATGCAGAGTTAGAAATAAATGCTCCATCCCTCAACAGAAAGGCTGAACGTGCCCTTTCCAGTGGTCTGGAGTCCGGCTGTTTGGAGGCCAGGAAAAAGCTGATGCGAGCAGTGCAGGAGTACAAAAATATACGAGAAATGCAAACGCCGGCAGCACACGCACAGCGACAGACGCCTGCGTGCGTGCACACGTACAGACCACTCATACGCTGGGAAAGACACAGACAGACTCCAGCAAGAAATCGCACTGCAGGTTGGCTTCCAAATAGGTGATTAGACACGGATTAAAGCCGCGATGTTGTTTTGTCTTTTTAACTGTAACAGCTCTGGGAATCCTCGACAGGCTGAGAGCAGCAAGAGCACAGCAGGCTCCATTCCCCAGCCTCCTCCTATCTGCCTGTTCTTTGAGCCTCGCTAATAGCTTGCATGCCCGCTCCCTCAGACAGAGATCTGTGCAGGTACAATATACCCTGAATTCTTTCAACCAGGCAGGATTTCTCATCTCTCGAGGAGACGACACTTACGTGAGCATTGAGGGCATCGTTAGCTTCCCTCTCCGACAGCCCGTTGGTTAGCGAAGTCACGATGCCCACGCATCTTTCTAGTCTCTGAAAGAGAGAAAAGCCAAACATCACAAACTTGAAATGACAAGTACACTCGAGCACATCCTCACTGACACAAGATACAGCCGAGGCTGCTTTGACCCCCACCCAAACACCTGAACAGACAGAAAACCAGCCAGCGACGCAACAGCCGTTCTTGGCTCATGTCAAGGCTCCGAACCTCCTGCCAGCTGGAGAAGCCAACGCTTCATCAACGTTCATTTATTCGCAGGTTTGGGTTTTAAATACTCCGCTGACACCACTCGAAGAGCCAAAAAGTAAATGCGTGATTATTCAGCAATACTAATACTGATGTCACTTCAACAGGAGGCCAAGACGCAGCTGTGCAAAGGCTGAATTTGAGGCAGGGTTGTCAATCCTCACTCTGAGAGCGGAGCTGCACCCCGAGACGACGAGCTGTCCCCGGCTCCCAGCGCAGGGAAGCCAGAGCCCGGCATTCAGCAGCTCCGCAGTGCGAGACCCACCGCTCCCGTCCATGTGGGAACCCCAGGCTGCAGGGCAGCAGCCTGGAAACCTTCTGTTCTCATCACTTAACATCTGAGCAACTTCTGGCTGAGAACAAACAGCAGGAGCAGATGTTTGCACACAAGCACCCCGAGGGATGAAGTGACAGGAAGAGCCATGAAGAAAGGACTGGTAAGTTACAAGAGCGCAGGCATGAAAATACCAGAGAAGCAAATGGCAAAGGCTTCCACTCCACTTGAGAGAATTCAGAGAGTTGCCCCCTCTTCACGTAGGACATGAGCAGCCCTACATAGAAATGGTTTCTTCTATCCGGCGGACTGGGAACTGGTGTCAGCCAATCCCTGCCTCTCGTGCGGGGAAAGCATGAGCAGAGCGGCGTGACTCTGGGCACGCCACATCCTCTCCCCACCTCGCGGTGCCATCTCAGGGACGGTGGCAGAAGGGCCGCATGGACTCGCAGCCTCACCACGTGCTCTCACAGCAGCGGTGACACCCGAGAGCCCGCAGACAGGTGGAGAGGAGGGTTCCCGGCTGTCAGAGCAACAGCAGCTCGACCGCAGGGCTCCTTTAACACCAGGGTCTCGCTCTCACGCTACGACTTGCTCGGCGAGACGTTGTTCTAAATTAAACTCCTCCATAAACAGCTCTGTTGCTGCGCGAGGGAGGTGTGCCCTGCCGCCTTTGCTGGTGCCACCACTTCCACGCCAGAGCTGCGGACACGGCTGGACCGTTTCGGCCACGGCAGCGACTCGAGGATCCCCAGCTGCTGGCACAACGAGGTCTCGCTTTCCTGGAGTTTCCTTGGAGCCTACAGTTAACGCAGCAGTGACCTGTTTGCCCCAGGGAAAAGCGGCAAATGCAGCCTAAGACAGGCAATAAGCAGGTTACAAGAAGGTTATTTCTACAAAGTCACTTTTTGATTAAAATGCAAACACATCACACCGATTATGGAACTGATTAGTGACTCCTTTGCATATCAAAGGGGCTGCAGTGAAGAAGCTATTGAGAAAGAGGTCAACAGTTCTCCGCTCCAAGGCAATATGAAAGAAGATGTACTGGTCAGTAATGCAGAGATAATGCCTTTGTGAAACCGGCTTTGTTCCAGGCCCAGCGATGGCATTATGAAAGAGCAATGGGGCAAAACCCATGAAAATCTCAAATCTAAAGCAGATGAATTATTTGAAAGGGAAGACAAGATCCAGCGGCTGAAAAACAGAGTTTGAAAAATCCCAGTGAGAAATAAGACAACTTGTTGGCAGATAATGCAGCTAATGAACCACCAGAAGAGCTTTGCAAGGAAGTTCAGTGTCAAATAATGTCTTTGATCTGAGACCCGCTGACGGACTTGCAGGATCAGGGTTTGGTATTCCCTTCTTGGGATAAACGGGAGACACACCAACTCGCTACTGCCAGGTACGGAGGTTATTTGAAAACAGTATTTCTACCTTTGAGCAAGTTTAATAGTTCACATTCCCATAAAAAGCTCTGCCGCCTCTACCAAAATCCACAGTGGATCGAGACGATGATTTCTTTGTGTTACCACCTGGCACGACATAGATTTTTATGTGCTCCAGGCCCTCCAATCACATCTTTCTCCCCAAAACAGATGTGTTCCACTTACTGCCACCAGCAGCTCCGACCACTGCTAAAGGGAAAGACTGGAGGAGGTTTTTCCCTAAACATGGCAGCCTGTTCACTGCAGAAACTCGATGCGCAACGATCACGCACGGTTTTTCCTCTGTACGCTCCGTTTCCTGTTTGTTGGAGTCTTTAACACAAGAAACATGAAACTTGTGACAGTAAATCCATCAGCGCTCAGGAGTATAATTAAATACCCAATTTCTCCCAACTGACTGCGCTTTTAGTCAAAAGCGCTGCTTTCCAGTGGTTTAAGAGAGGCACGGGAGGAAGGCTTGCCGGATAAAAATGGCTCTCGGAAGTCTTCTTCTAGTACTTGTGTTTGCTCAGATACATCACCTTCACCGAAAGTGAGCTCCACCATGCTCACCCACCCACGGTGGCTCCTTCCCAGACCCGATGTTCTCAGCAAAAGCTCCAGGTGAGAGTGACCTGGACCCCAGGAGACCCGTTTTGGTAGCCCAGAGCCGACTTTCAGGCCCAACCAAAGCTCCCGGCCATGCCAGGCTCGCAGAGTTGCACGGGTCCGAAGCTGGGAACGTTCTGTCCAGACCTGGACAGGACCCAAAACACACACGGGGACTGACGAGCGCTTTGAAGAAATATAAATACACTCCAAATGGCAAAGGACAGTTTCCAGACCTTGAGACCTAGTTATTCCAGTTACCACCCTGTTTTTCTCCTGCAATTGAAATCCAACATGATTTTTTTTTCGTCTGCACCACTTCATGAGCCCCAAATACATTTGTTTCCATCACACAATAAATAACCAGTCTCTCCCACAAGTCTAGCAGTTCACGAGAGCATGGCCGCCCCTGTGGCACCAGGGCGGCTGGCCCGACACCAGGATCTTTAGGAAGATCCCTGAACACTCGCTGAGTTGACCCTGTGAACCAGATGTAAATCAGCGTTACAGAAGGGCCTGAGCAATGCGGCCGCCTCGCCCGGTGCCCTGCGCTACCGGCTCTTCCAGACCTCCTCCACACCAGGAACAGATTCCAGTTGTCCAGGGAAGACCCCAAACCTTCCCTACCTGTAAAAGAACCAGCTCTCTTTTCCCGGTGCAGGAAGAAAAGCTCAATGGAAAGTAGGACAGAGCTGTGCGATTTGGGCCCTGGTGAACACAGGTCAGAAAGTTTCCCAGATAGTGGAAAGATGAGTCCTGTCGGTGCTCAGGCATCAGGAGCTTTGTAATCCCACTCCACAACCTGCAGCCACCCTCCCTAAGCACAGCCGGGGCGAAGCGGGCAGAGAGCCCCCGGCTGGGAGGTGGTTTCTGCTCAGAGCGAGCCCCCTCCCCGCACAGGGACGGGCAAGGGGGGCAGTGTGTGGCATCCCAAGCCCCTAACCCACCCCCTGGAGCCCCCCTGCCCCAGGCACCTACCTCCTCCAACTCATCCTTGGCATCCAGAAGAGTGGAGACCAGCAACTTCCCTCCTCCTGCTGTTCCCCCTTTCCCCTTCTGCATCTCCATGGCTGGTGGGGAGGGGGAAAGGGGGCAAGGCAGCCCCTATCCAGGGGGCTTGGCCTCAGAGGAGCCCCCCCTTTTTGCTTGGTGATCCCCCCCACCCAGCTCTTCCTCGTGGTGGCGGGGGGGTGTTAACGGGAAATACCCCCTCTCCGAGGCACCCCCCCCGCTCCTGCAGTGGGGTGGAGGGGATGAAGGCCACCCCTGTCTGCTCCTCAGGGGCCTCCCCCCGGACCGGGAGGGGGGGTACAGGGGGGCGGAGGGCTGCCTCTCCTTAGCAGGGGTGGAGGGGCTGCTCTTTGACTAGGGCAGGCCGGGGGCCTGCGGCCTGTGGCCGTGCTGGGGGGGCTGTGCTCCGGGGCGGGGGAAGGGGGGCTCTACGGGAGGGTGCTGGGGGGTGGGAGGGGGCTATGGGAGGGGGGGGGGGGCTGTGGGGAAGGGGTTCCCGGAGCGGGGAGGGGGGTCCCCGACGGCCGTGTCAGAAGAGGCCTGTGGGGAGGGAGACCCCCGGGGGAGGCCTGAGGTGAGGGTGGGGGCGTCCCAGGGGGACCCCGCCGCGGTGTGGGGGGGTGACAGGTCCCCCGGCGCGGTGCGGGGCAGGGCCGG
>SAYO01020194.1:975-20011 GCA_004023745.1 Recurvirostra avosetta | reverse complement strand
GACGATACAGCCATAGCATGCATTATTATTATTATTATTATTATTATTATTATTATTATTTGCTCATGTTGTAGCAGCCAGCTGACACTTCAGCTGAATCCACTATTTCAACAAGTACAAAAACGTTTTTCAGATGACCCAAATGACCTTTACCTGCACGTGCAACATAGGGAATTAAGGAAGCATGAATCAGTGTGGTCCCAATTTTACTGCTAGGGTCAGGAAGCATGGATATCATGTATCAATTTAATGCCAAGTTTTCTTCCTAGGAGAATATACCAGGACCACATCTTTATAGGAGGCATTGCTTACATGTTGAAGCAGCCAGAAACCCCGCAAAAATCTGAGGTGGCTACTCAGAAGAACAGGACAAAGAGCAAGTACGGATTTCTGAAACAGCTTTTCATACAGGCTAGCCATTGTCCTGGGCTGCCTCTGTACTGTTTCGCTAAATTACTTTATCTATCTAAAGCAGTTGGATTCCTAGCTTACCTCAAGGTCCTGCACGCTGAATTTAATCAAGGTTCAGTCAAAAATTAATTAGATGCTTTGGCCCTCTGTTTACATCAAGAGAAGAGGTTTCTAATTCTGATCAGGTAGCCTGGCAAGGCTCAACAGTTACAGCAATAATTCATACGCAATGTCATTGTCCCTGTTTGTGTGCACAGCACGCCTGCCACCGATCCCTATCCGGTTTGCAAAAGGAAAACCCACTGTGTGTGTCAGTAACGTTATAAATAATGCATCCAATTAGTCAACTACGTGCTGTTGCATTTCCCTGAAGCCCACGAATCTGAAAGCCCCGAAGAAACTGTGCACTTTGAGAGAAATGTTTAGACATCAATATTACTCTTATTCTGAGGTCAGTCCTTTGCACTCCGCTCTCGGTGTTGAACAGCAGAAGACGCTGGGAGGCTGCCCCTTGCAGCGTTACATAGGATGCGAACAAACACGAAGAGCTCGTGCTGTGATTTCCAGCTGTGTGAGGAAGATGCAAGATAAGGGCTGCCAGGACAGGCTCCGCTGCAGGAAAGATGGAAAGAGGCAGCGGGACGTGTGCGTGTGTGTGCGTGGTAAAGGAGCGTCCAGGCCTTTCCAGAAGCCAGCAGGATCTTTCGCTTCACCTTTTAATTTTTTTATTCGCTGAGGTAGTGAATTGTTTAATGTCATATGAATGACACCAGTACTGAAATGCGATGCAGCTTGCCAGCAGTGAGATGGAGGCCAGTGCAACGTGGTCCTTTTCTTCCCAGCCTGCACTTTTCTTTGATATAAGGAACAAAAACTGTGTTTCAAAAGAGAAACAGAATCAAATTAGAATTCACATTAATTAGATTTCCTGCAGTAAAACACGAAATAAATCAAACATGATCCTGGAAAAACAGTTTCTTGCAGTTGCAAGTTTGCTTTTCCCCTAAAGAGACACTCGTGCTTGCTTTGAGGGGGTAATGAAACTGTAAACTGAAAAGTCATTTGAAAATGATAAATTAGGCTGTGATTATGCCAAGTGATATTAATTATGCTGATAGACTCTATAGCAAGGAATTTTTAACTGATTCAGTTCCGCCTTCTGGCTTGCTCTGACAAGTAGCAGTGTGTTGGGCTTGGTTTGGTAGTGAGCTTCAGCAGCAGCAGTAAGAAAGCCCAAACTTGCAATCTCAGTTCTGTGTTAGGTTCTACGTGAACATCATCACAGAGTGGTCCATGGTTTAAATAAATTGTGTTTGTATTATTTGTATAAACAGAATTATTTTTGCTGAATTTTCCCGTATCAATAGAGCAGATGGCCGAAAAAGAAAAATCAGGATGGATTTTTTTTCTAATCTGACAAGGACATGGGGGATTTCTGGTTTCCTGCTTTGAAGATGCATTGCTACCTCTTCCTCAGGAAGTTCTTTTTCAACCACACCATTTTAAAACAAGCTCCCCTGCTGCCTGGCTGTCTAGCTTGCTTTGCATCTCCATGGCAGAAACTTTTAGCAGAAATGAAATGCTGAACCTGATTTTTTTTTTTCAGCATGGATTTCTTCAGATCAGGGTGCTATGCAAAATAATGATGGGACTATCTAGGCGAAATGGAAATTAGTAGAGCTCCGCTGTGCAGTTTTGTGGTCTTGACCTGTGGACCAGAAGAAGAAGGAATGGGACACAAAAAATAGCAGCCCCTGAAATATGTCCTCTGCCTTATCGTGGCAGCTTTTTGCCATTAGGTAATAAAAGTAAAAATAATGCGTAAAGCTGCAACTTCCCTGGGACTTTTATTCTGCAAGAACCACAGACCCAAGTCTAGCAAATGTACTTTCTCAAGGTGAGAATTAAAGACCAGTGACTGCCAATTCAAATGTACTTTATCAGTTCCAATGGGCTACAGTCCGTCCACTGATGTCCCTTCCTTTCTTTTAGTGAGAGCATGTCACGGCTTTATACTGACATCCGGTGCTGATGCTGGGTGCACTCTATCGAATGCATCACCTCTTCTTGGTCACAAGCTCAGATTTATTTCCAGCACAGTGGCTTGAATGACGGTTTTCCATTTTCAGTGATGGGATCGAGTTCCCGGCTCAGGTTGAGACTGCATTCTTATGTCAAGTGAAAGGGAGTTTTTTTCTCATACAGTAGAAATTCTGCCTGCCAATTATTTTCAAGTCACTTAAAACCAAAATGATAGAAAATTAACCGTTGGCCTTAGATGACAGCAATGTAAAACCCACACAACTGTGGGACATAGGCCAGGCACAAGAGATATCCACGTGCAAGATTCACAAATTGAATCTAGGAATTTCAAAATACCATTTATTCAGTAAAAGTGTCTATAGAAAATAGGAACAATAGTTACAATGAAACAGTTAATCTCAAAATTTAATCTGTTTGAATTCTTTAAATAATCTTCAAAAGCAGTTTGTGGTTTTCAAAATAACGGGGAATTCAAGTAAGAACCTTTATTGTGCCCTAGATGATTTCTGACATCCAAAGATGCTGTTAATTTAAATTTTGCATTTATTCACTCTCAGGTAGTTTAAGCCAGACAGAGTTTTACTAACTTTCTGAGAACGCAGTGCTTTACCGTTTGTATTAATCTTTTCTATTCAGTATTTCCCAACAGTACCGGAGCTCCCATGTTCTTACCAACATGGAAGGAAAAAGTGGAACTCGGAGCACAGGCAGGGCTGTGCTGGATTTGGATTTCACTGAATTACTTTTGATTTTAACATAACAAAGCTGTGCAGGCTCTGGACTGCATTACTAGCCAAGCACGGAGGGAGGAGTTTGGTTCAGGATGCACAAGGGTAGGTTGCAATTTCTAGTGAAGTGTTAGCTGAGGTACAAGCTTTTACTGCTTTGGTGGACTCTAATACCTGCATAGGTTTTGTGAGAGAAGAGCCAGGCAGCGTTGCAGCCTTCTCTGCTGCTTCAGCATCGGGTTGCATTTTTGGTTTACATCAAAATGGCGATTTTCTGAATGGGGTCTGTTACACTAAATGAATTTGTGATGAGTGGTACTCCTGTAATCCTGTTATAGCAATGTCTGCTACAACAGTTGCATCATCAATACTACATAAAGGAACGCTTTTACCTTTCTCAAATCTCTTTGTCTCTCTCTCTCCGTTGGTGGTGGTCACTCCCATCAGAGCACCCTTCCCCTCCTGCACCGCCACCGCTCAGCTGTTACCGGTGTGCCTGGCGTGGGACTGGCACACGTATCTGCTCAGCAACTTTTGGTGAGAGGTAAAGAATAGCTGCACAGAGGGCAGCATAGATGATGCTATGTATGATTGGAAAAGATTCACTGAGCATTAAATGATACTAGATGAAAACATAAGGGAGGTTTTGCAGTAGGGGTCAGACAAGACTGATAACCAAGTGAAAAGGAACCGTATGTTTGGAGTACAGGCTAGCCAAATAATTGGAGCACATTTTATTAAAAGATAATGAGTTTACCACTGTAAATATCTGTGGTTGGCTCTGAGGTGGTAAGTAATACGTTCTATATTATTTTTCTTTAGAAGCTATTGAAAATCTTAGGTCCTTTTAGGCCTTAGTAATTGATTTATCAATATAGCATGGTTTTTGTTACTCCATTACTCTACCCTGTTGTGATTCTGGTTTTTCTCAGTCATTCATTTGGGAATTAGTCATTAAAAATATCATAGGCTTGAAAGGAAAATTAAACACATTTTCAAACACAGGTAAATGGCAGATGCATGCACAGTCCTATATGTAAAAAATCAACTTAGTAAATTTAGTGCACAGTAGACTACCTGCAGTTAATCCAGAGTTTCTCTAGCACAGGCAATGGATGCCCGGCACCTGCCGGTGGCCAGAGCTTTTGGACAAATTGCAGTTAATGCCCGAGGAAAGCTGTCCATCATTTTCAGGATCAGGCTCGAGTGTGAGCAATTACTAAAAACTTTTTCTTTAAAAGAAATTAACAAGGAGTTTTCTAAGGACTCCTACTACGTTTGTCACAATTCAGATAGTGCAAGCTGTGAACCAGATTGTGCCACTCTTATCTAGGTCAAATAGTACCTTGCCTACACAGGGGGGTTGTCTCTTAGAGTGTAGCTCAAGGTAAATGTAAAACACACTGTCTACTCTGCAGAGTGCAGGATAAGGACGCGTCATACGCCCTGTCTAACCCATGATCCAAATGTATTTGAAAAGCCTTGCTAACACTGTTCCTCAGTTGAGGAAGCTTACAGTGTTATGGGTTTACAACCTGTATTCCTTAGGTTCTTTTCCCGTGTTCTTTTAATTTTGTATATGATGCCTACAAATGTACAAGGGGAAAGAATAAGCAGAAATCCCCATTTGTGAAATCCTGCTCTTTGTCCAGCCTAGTAAAGAATTCCTCCTCTTGTCATAAAAATCAGAATTTTTCTAGCTAGGCCATATATGTTACTTTTTGTAGCTTACCTGATTTATGTAGTTAGAGCATCATTGTACAGTGGGTATAAGCCACCATTTCTTGAGTCTTGTTTAGCCATTCACTGCTCTGGTGCTTTGGTAACCACTAAAACTTGCTCTGCACAAACGTAAATGGCACGGGGAACAAGGAAAACCAGCGCCCATGTCTTTCATTCTTTGAGAAGAGCACTCGTGGTGGCTCTTAACAAAGAGGGAAAGAAAACTGCTCATGAGAGGACACAAAATTCTCCATCCAGAAAACCATTCCTGTCCCCAGCCCCCAGCCCATGCTCTGAAAATGTCACTCACAAGCAACTCTGCAACTTTAACAACCAAATATTTCAGTCCCATCTTGAGACAATCAAGTTTGTGACTCTTTATTTTCATTTCTGATTTATCTTCCTTAGTTTTAATACGGGTTTGATTTCTTGAGACCTTCTTCTTCACTTGAATTTTTCAGTGATATTCTCATTACTGCGTGAGTTGCTTTTAAAAACTCAGGATGAAGAAATCCTTCCCTTGCCTTAAGAGCTCTTGCCCTGAAGGATTTTACTTTAACAGATACCTCAGATGATGCTTAGCTGCAAGTTCCAGTCACTTCAAATCAGGGAGCAACGCTCAGATTTTGCTTCTTTTCAATATAAATGTTTTTCTCTGCTCTTCCTCTGACACTATTAAAAAAAAAAAAGTCTGTAATAACAGCAGCTCTCAAACTGAAGAGAAAGTCTTTTCTCTTATCTAGATGACATACCACTTCATACTAAATCTGTCACTAGCACATCCTTGCTGCCCACTCTCTGCAATGCCTACAGGATGATAGGCTTTATGATTAACTGGGAAAAGAGCAGTCTCTCCTCACCTCAGAGTATGGCAGTAAAAATAGGCTCGGTGTGGAAGATGCTTCTGAAACAGAGTATTTTTTTGGTCTCCAAACCTGCTGGGGCTGTTCCACAAAAAAGGAGGCGGCTGGGGTTTTACTGCGTACACGTGTGCATTGTCTGTATTGGTTTCATTTCGAGGTGATGTAACATACATAAATCAAGATGGTCATGAGGTGACAGGCTGACATCAAACCTGGTTTCCTAAGAAAATGAGGTCTGCACAATAAGCATTGGAGTTGCTGTCTGCCCTCTTCCAGTAACTTTGAATCTACTTTTCAGGTTCAGTGAAATTTGAACTTAAGTTCATAAAAGCTGAATGAAAACAGGCAGCTGGGTAAAGAGGATAACTGTGTTTTCCCAGAGAGGGAAAGGAGGAGCCCGGTCTGTATCGTGTACCAGGGAACCCACATGGGGGAGAGCTCTTATCACGGCTTCAGAAGCAGGGAAAGCTTTGATCAGTGCTTGCCTCCAGAGAAGCCAACTGCAAGACACAACGCCGTGGGGAGCCAGGGTTCGTTACTGTAAATACATCTCTTGAAATGGCGTCGTTCCAGTCTGCGGTTTGAGTATAACTTTCTGTGCAAAACGGGCTGGTCCCTGCGCACGGCTGTTCGTGGGGAGAGGCTGGCAGTAAGGCATGGCTAATGCTTCCTTTTACAGTCAGGCTAGGTGTGGATCTGTAAAAATCGCACTTAAAAAACCCCGTTAGTGCCCCAGGCGTCCTCCCTACCTCCGCACACGGGGAAGCACTTAGGCGGAAGGGCAATCCTTTAATTCACAGACAGGGAGAGGCCACGCCGTGAGCACTCCTGCTCTGAGGAGAGCTGCTCACGCAGATGCAATCCTGGCAGTTCTGGTGTGCTGTGAGGACACTGTTTTATCTTTACTTTTAATGGAAGGGATAAAGTGGAATAGTAATAATGGGACTGATAAATGAAAGGAAAAGTGTAACCACATAATTATGTCAGAACCAACTAACCACCATGAAAAGCCGATTAAGCCACATTATGCAGATACATGTAACAGAATACTATTAGTAAGTCCTTTGCAATGGCATGCCTGGCAATTAAGAGAACAGTATTGGCAGCACACAGTGAAAACAGTGATAATGTATAGTTAAAAATGTTTGGAGACAAACAGTGCATAGAGGACGAGGGACAGCCTAGAACTGAATGTAGGAGCATCCTCAAAGATACCGGCACCCAGGGGAAAACCCAAAGATGTTATTCCAAATAAACTCTTTGACTAGGATGTTGGGCATGGCTTGGAATAATTTATATATATTGTCAAAATGAATTTACTGGCTTATCCATAAACGAAAGGCTGCAGTGCAGCAAGTAGTCTGTATTTTCCAACTCTCCATGAATTTCAGGTTGTGCAAGCTAATGGAGGATTTCCACATTTTTTATGAATTAAAGAAGCTTGCAGAAATATTCGGATTTAGGCAGTAAGAATATTAGGTAATGTTCCTGTGGTTGCAACTATTCAGTAAATATTTGGGAATGAGATCTCTCAGCATTGTATGTTCTTCTGTATGTGGTATTTCCAGGTCGGGGACCTGAAGAAGGTGTCACCCATAGAGTTTCTTTCTCATTGGAGTGCTGGGATTTGTTGTTTCCTCTCACCCACCATAGAAAGAGAGCTGGAGGTTCAATTCTATCCTTCGCGTCCTTTCCTCTGCCCACTCTTGCAGAGCAGTTCTCATCTGCAGTCAGGGAGAATTGCGCAAGGAGCAAGCTCTGAGATAACAGTGTGGGGTTCAGAGTTCCCACAGGCTTTACAGAAAGATATGCTCCTACCAGAAACTACGCCCATGTAACTGTGGAGAGCTCATCTGAGGGAATAGAACCAGTGGGGATTTTTTGGTGTCAAAGGATGAGCACGTTGGAGAGTTTGTACTCCCCTTATTTTCCTCATCATGCCAGACAGACTTCTGAGACATGCTACCAAGAGAGTTTGATTGCAGAAAACTAGCATGAATGCTTTAAATATTTATCCTACATACTGTTTTCAAACATATATGTGCAGGTTTTCTTCTTGCTTTATTTTTGGAGATGGATGAACTAGTGTGAAATGCAGATAATGAGAGGTCAATAGCATCTGTGCCCACCGCAGTGCTTTCTTGAGCTATTATAAAGCAAAGGAAGAGAGAGAGCGTGCGTGCGGTTACACCTTGATTACAGAAGCTAGGCAAGATGTCTATAAATGAAATTCCGTCAACGACTTAAGTACTAGGGATCTGCAATTAATGAAATCTCTGCCAAACCAAGACTTATGATGACCAGGAGACATGCCTTTACTTAAATGGAGAAGTGAGCATGTCCATAGAAGGTTAAAGCATTTAATTGTACTATGATGTCTGTATTTACTTGAGATACTTTTCCTCATACTTTATATGTGAGAATGTTGATGCTTACAGAGTACTTTTCATGAGAGAAGAGTACCATTATTTCCATTTTTGCATGTGAAGAAACTGACACCCAGGAATTCGGAGTACCCTAGGTAAGGTACCATGTCATAGCAATGGGGGAATTAAGAACCCAACGTTTTTGTGTCCTAATTGGGTATGCTATATACTGGATCGTGCTGGATTTCATAGCACAGTAAATTTAGCTACTGATAATATTAAACACCTGTTTTTTCATCCTTTTATTTGAAGCTGGAGCATCATATTCCTTCTCCAGCAGAGAAATAACTTAAGTCCCTTTCTTTCACCTTTTCTAGAACTCACAGAAAACAAATTGTTTCCGAAGTACGAAACTGTCACTGGTACCAGTGTGTGTTCCTACATCATCCAGCAGAACAAATGCATTTCCTGTAAACAAAATAATATAAAAATATTAAATAAATAAAAACCACTGTAGCCAAGAGTAGTAAACCTTGGGCAACAACTATAACAAAAATGGCGCCTATGACAAATGGGTATCGCTCCTAAGTTGGATCCATCCATAAGGTGTGTTGTATTCTATCAGGACACGCAGCTCTGACATATGCTGAACATACAAACCCTGTTACAGCTTTTGTCTGCTCTTGACTTGGAAGATTTAGCTGATGTGTTTGCCTTTAAGAGTATTGTTAGGAATGTTCTTGTAGTTGACAGTACTACCGCTGAACTCAAGGCACGCTTCTGGAAGATACCCCTCAGACACTCCTGCGTTCTTGCTGCATACTTCCAGAGATCCATCAGCCAAAATATCACTAATGATACAAACTTTTAATTTCACAGATGAAGGAACTTGGTGTCATCGTATACAACTGTAGCTGCCTGGTGCTGGATTTACAAAGGATATTTGCCCTGTATAGCTCGTTAAGATACAAGAATAAAATACCTCCAAGTTGGTCTAAGAGACTATACGGAGTGTACGATACTCAAAATAAACTGACACTGCAGCTGAACGAGACAAAATCTGAAGCTTTTGTGTCGGTAAGTTCTGAATAGAGTTGCAGAGAGGGAGGGAAGGGAAGAAACTTATTTAACCCACCAGATTTTGGGAAGACCTGGATATTTAATATCTGCTTGCTCTCCTAATATTGTCCTTTACGAACTATGGAGTAGTGAGACCAGGTTAGGCAGATGTTAGTAGCAACTGTGAAAAGAATCTCAAGTGTCTTTTCACTAATATAGAGGTGTTCACAGTCCCCCTGCATTAAGTCCATCACAATGCTGTCCATCACAATTACCAGGGGTGGTAATTTCCATGAATAGGAACATATAGGGTGTAAACTAAGCCTACACTTATTTCTCTAAATTGGCCCTAACTGAGGAAGATGCACGTTACTTCTATGTCCTTAACCAAAAGCAGCTACTAAGATAGGGACTCATGCGAGTGACTGGAAACTCAGCTATAGAGATAAGACCACTACAGCTGTCACCTACACAAAACAGAACTTGATTGATAGTGTCATAATGCTGGAAAACCAAATAATTCTGTTCTCTGGGAAAATGGTTATTCCAATAGGTATACTTTTGTGGAGAAGCCTGTAATTGAAAGGTTTTTTAAAAGTTATTTGCCTTTTCCTATGATGCAGAAGAGAAAAATCACAATTTATTTATTTGTTCAATCTGATTTCTCTGATATAGTTCTTACATGCAATTTGCCAGGACTGAAGATGCTGCAGAATTTCATTTGAGCATTATTCTTTTTTCCCTTTCTCTGTCATGTTACCGCTTTTCCTCTTGCGCTCAAAAAATGATAGGGAGGCTCTTCAAATTAGGTTATTTATTTACACTAGTAGGTAGAAGGTGAATGACTTCAGAGTAAATGAACTGTTAATCAGACATCTAAAATGATACAGAATAAGCTTGATTTTTATCAATGTAATTTTTAAGGATTAATCCTCTTGACCCTCTTCCATTGAAAGTATTCATACTTCTGTAGAACATTATCTACTTTAGCTTTATTTTTAAATGACATTTTAAAACTTCTAAAATTCAAGCAGCAATCCCCATGGAAGCACTGTCTGTGTGTGTATTTTTAATGGGAAGAAATGGAGCAGTCCTCCATCTCAGCAGTGATGTAGCAAAACTGGGAAAAAGCACACAGAGCAACAGAGATGATGAAAGATGCAGTGTCTTTCATTTTGGAGGTAATTACATGAGTAAAAACAATGCTTTTGTTGGTTTTTTTTAAAAAAATCAGGAATATAATGAAGTTGCTAGTAGTTATTTACCCTTCGGTATAAAACAAGGGGCAAACCCCCCTTGCTTTATAGCAGGTTATGTGTAAAACAGCCCAAGGCAAGGATGTTGGTGCAGATGAGTGGTTAGACAGGGCAGGGTTCACCTTCACCTGCTGGGAGCCGCACAACATTCAATGTTTCACACTCCTACAGTCAGTGGGGAGACAGAGATCTATTTTGAAGTGAAAATCTGGCAGCGCCTAAGACAGCCAAAATTAATAGGCAGCTGAGGAGACGTACGCTTCCATTGATCCTGGAGAGTCCTAAGGACTAGCTTAAATTAGAGACTGACTTTTGGACAGTTAATTGAGGAGCTGTAAAATGAACTCCTACTCCCTTCTAAGCAACCTGTACGAAATGGAGAAATCCTGCCGAAAGCCAGTCCTGGAGGGGCCCACAGTGACGAAAGCTGGGCAAGGCCAACTTTAAGGAACGTGGAACCCTAGACAAAGACAGGTGGAAAGAGGCTTTACAAAAACTGCTCTTCTGCTGTTTGCAGAACGTTTGCTTCCTCCCTATGATTTGTGTTTTCCTTTTGTGTGGCCAACAAAGGCCTCTTTTCTTGAAATCCCACGTCAGAAAACAAAAGGGAGGAGTCACTGGTATTCCAGAAGCTCAGATCAGTGAAGTCCAACTGCAAGAGCTACCTGAATGTGTAGACACAGCTAGCTGGGCTGGTTCTTCCTTCCTGAAAACAGATTCTTCAATGAATTTCTCACCTACTAGCAAATTCTCCGTGTTTGCCAGCGTGACCTCCTGAAGGGCAGTCCTGGAGCTGCACTGGGCTGGTTTGGTGGAACCAAGTATTAACGTTGCTGTCTGTTCCTGATCTAGTGATAAGTGAAGAAGAAAGTCTCCACAAGCCAGGCAGTTCGCTTATGGCCGCTGCGGGGCAGAGGTGGTGGTGCTGCCCTTGCCCAGCACTGCGCCGCTCCTTCCCTCAGCCCGGCATTGCCCTTCCGCCTGGAGCAGCACACCCCCTGCCCCGGGGCATGGGAAGGCACCGATGCCCAGCGAGAACAAGGGCCCGTTTCTGCTAGGGGAAGAGAAGTGTCAAATGAGTATTTGATCAGAATAGCAAGTGCTGTAGAACTAATGCTGAGAAAAGTAGTAAAATAGCCTGTGACCGCGGCGGGGGTGAGCCGTGCCACAGGGTAACCAGTGGAATGCCCAAACGCAAGTGTTACAGTGAGAGCTTTAACAGAAGTTTTTCTTCTAATTATCTTCTAAATATCTCACTTTCTGGTCTTTACATTGACTGCATCTGAAAAAGACAATGCATAGGAATTCCATTCTTTAGCCGTACTGTAATTTAAAACTTCTATTCAGGAAAATAGTAAGAATGCAAGAATAAAATCTCAGTGCAACAGTCTCCTCAAAGTTTCGGATAATAGACATAAATTATATTTAACAAAATCACTTCACACTTTTTCTTGAATCGAAACTCATTCTTTGCAAACGTATTTCACTTTCAATGTTTGTTCTGTATAAAACAACAAGCATAACATGCAGTCATTGAATTTTTTCTTTTATACTCGGAAATTATGGCTCTAATGTTGCTTAGCAACAAAATAGTCTTCCAGACTGGCTGATAAAACGTAAAAGGTTTTGGTTGTTTTCCTTAGTGTTCAGGAATGGATCTGGAATATTGGTCTTGAAATCGTGCTACAGTTAATTTTCTAGTATTTTCTGAACTTAGTTGTAGTAGATCCTTAAGAACACCAGTCAATGACTAAGAAACCCCTGTGAATAGGCATGGTACTGAAAGAAAAAAAAAAGACTAATCAAAACCCCAGGATCTGTCCCTAAAGAAAACATACGCATCTAGACGTCAGCTGCAACCTGAGCAGATGACAAAGGTGAGAAGGTGATACAGCAGCAGGAAGGTACCGATGTGGCGGGGCCAGCTGTTAAGAAAAGGACAAGTGACACCCACTCTAGCTCTGGAAAGTGCCCTTAACAACCTCTGCTCCCAGGAACCGTGCGGTTGCCTGTGAGCCGCTCGGCAGGCGGCTCCACTTCCCTCTCCCTGCTCGGGCAGAAGAGCAGAAAGCCCTGGGTGCCTCTGCCCCAGAGAGGCGATTCCTGCTGGCTTCGCCTCGCTCACACATTCCACACCCCTACGTACGAGGCAGAAAAGCTGAAATTTGGGCTTACCGCTTACTGGCTCAGTACCGGGTGAAGAGTTAGTTTATACCTGAAGCAAGGCTTTAAAGGTGTTTCTTGCAATAGTGACTGAGCAAATGGTCACCTTGCGTGGAACTTTAAACAGAACTGAGATAATAGACTTAATTCCTGGTCGCAAGTGATGGATCAGGCTCGTGGGGCAAGAACACAGATATTACTCCATCTAATAGTAACCAGTCCTGGCACTCTTTGGAACAAAATTCTCGGAAATGCAACTTCAACTAGAGCTTCTTTGATGACAGTGGATGATTTGAAGGTTGTGTCTTCTCCATTTTACCCACAGTTACATCTAAATGGTGAGGCTTTCAAGGGGAAATTAAGCAAATAACTCTCCTTGGTACCTTTGCGTATTCTAGCAGGACAGTTGCAGGGATCAGTTAATATTCTCTACTAAAATAAAGGGTACCACTTGCCATCTCATGAAGAATGAGGGGGAGAGAAAAGAAATCATGTATTTTTAAATGACGTATTTGAACTTTCTCCTTCACAGAATTCACCTAAACTCTTCTGCCCAAAGGACAGAGTCCTGGATATTGAAGCTATATACAGTGTTATCGACGATGCGAAACAGTTTGTATACATAGCCGTCATGGACTACTTGCCCATCGTCATTGACACCAATGCTAAACGGTGAGTGTTCGTGTCCAGGACTAGCACGTTATAACATAATGCCAATAAGGTCTGCTGGAGAAAATGAACCCACAGGAGAGTAGTTACTACTGTGGACCAATTTCTTGGGGCCCAATTCTGCTCTTATTGAAATCAGTGAGAGTTCTGCCATTGACTTAAATGGGAGCAGAATTGGGACCTAAGAAGACATTTCCAGTTCTGGGTCCTAAGCTTTGGATCTGCCTATCGAAGGAGATCAGAAATTGTCTAGTCTGACCATCTGCAAGTGACTGGGACCCAGGAACACAGGAACCTGCTTATATATGAATCCTATTTCTTACACTATTGTATTCACTGTCTCGATACCACAGCTACTGGCATTTTATGAGTATCATACAGCTATTTAACATGGGGGAGAGTGAGAGAGTGTGTGTGTGGTGTGTTAAGAGAGAAATAACATTGTGAATTCTTGTATACAATGTGGGAGATGTCATTACTTTATTGAAATATAGATACACATGAAAATTCCAAATTCAGCACAGATTACATTTGAGTTATATCGCATTTTGGTTAACAGAGTTGCTAAAAACAAACAAAACTGTGTGATTTTTAAACATGCTGTTTGTATGGACCATTAAAAAGCACTCATGACCCAAAACTGTAGCCACAGCGTAATAAAAGCATCCAACTCAGAAGGCCAGGACCCAGCGGTCCCTCCTACTCTCCATAACACTTGCAATGAATTGTTATCTAGTAAAGCTCACCATTCCATCTGTGCACTTGATTTGAACACAGTTAAGCCAAAATAAACATGTGGTTACATGTTTTTTTCCAGTTTTGCATAATTAAAGATGGTTTGGTCACGTTTTTCAAAAAAATAACTATCATTTGACCGATATCAAGCATAAGCTGTTTCATATCCACAAGAGGGTTTTTCCAGTAAACTCATGTACAGCCTCTGTTGCAGTGAAAGAATCATGGGTAGTGCTGTAGGAACCTCAGTTTCACAACGTGCATCCCTCACATTTCTTCTTGATGTTGGAAAGGAACTTAGTATGTAGAACTGTTACAGTGTTGGAGTTGATATTATCTCCTATAGTTCTCCTTTGTTCTCATGGCTGAAGAATTCAGAAATCTGTTCCTGTTCCCTTACTTGGGTAACCAACAAAAAAAAACCTTCTTGTCCCTCTGTCTGGGCTGGGTAAGCAGCACCCTCTAGCTGTAGCTCCTTCTGCTGGTTCTCTGGCACCACAAAAGCTCCGCTGCTCTCACCACGGGCAGCGGTGGCACAGGAATAACTCCCAGCTAAGGGCAGACAAGGTACCTGTATTTTGTGTAAGTGTTTTGGCAGCTCTCCATGCACCTACGCAGATGGAAGATGTGCTCGACCAGCCACAACCTCCCTGTCCCCACAGTGACAGTAGTGGTGCAGGGCAGAATGACACAAAAAAGGATGCTGGCAGATATGCTTACTGGAAATTGTTTAAATGAGAATGGCATTCCTTCAATGGATAGAAAATGAAATTCACGTGTGTTTAGTTTTCTCTATGATGTCTACACTTGGCTGCATAAAAATCCATTTTTTTTTTTTTTAATTGTCTGATTATATTGTATTCTTTCTCCACAGGTACTGGCCATATTTAGATGGGAAGATAAGAGAAGCATTAGTTTTACGAAGTATTAAAGTACGACTTCTCATAAGTTTTTCAAGAGACACAGATCCCCTTACTTTTAACTTTGTTTCATCTCTGAAAGCTATTTGCACTGAAGTTCCAAGCTGTAGTTTGAAAGTTGTAAGTATAATCCATATTGCTTTGAAATCTAAGATATTTCCCACCCAGCCCTCCCTAAAAAATCAAGAAAACTTCACAACTGAGAAGTGTTTTCTGTTAATATCAAAGCCTTTAAATTTCATTAAATAACACAGGAAATGTAATACAATGAAGTGAATTTATTCCTAGTAGTAACAGACATAGAAATTAAGACAGAAAAACAGAATGATGGCGAAAGGCAGTCTGTGTGGTGGACAGCCCGTGTAAAACACAGCAAAGCTAACACACTGAACCGTAGTCATATGTCTTCTTTATACTGGCTGATAAATGCGACAGCACAAAAATGCGTTTTAGTCTGGATTCGTGTAACCTTACTGTTCAGCTGTGTAAGCATCTACTATTCCTTTAGTCGAGTACAAAGTACAAGAAAAAATAATGAAGATTTCACATTAAATTCAGGCTACAAATTCAGAATTGTGAAGACCAGAACAACCTTTATGTGACCACATTAGACACGCGATACAGGCAAGTGAGAAATACCCTGTATGTTACATTTGTATTAGAGACCAGAGTGTATGGTTAGTACTCCTTTCAGTTTGATACAGCTCATTTTAATGAAATTGAGGCACACTGGAAATCAGCCATCTTGGATCAATTTTTCTTGGATCAATTTCTTTCGGGTTTTTTTGCAGATAACTGTCTTAAATAATCTGCTGAATTAGTTTGACTTCTTAAATTGATAATCCACTAAATCATTTTGGCTTTTTAAAATCAGCAAGAGTTGTAAAAAACAAGTACTGTTTGTATTATACACACTGTGGTATTTATGCGTATCTAGAAATAGGGATTTTTGTTATAACATACACTGTTATTACAACTTTCCTAGGTAAGAAGCAGCATAAAGCATGTTTTTAAGTCAAACTGCCCATACCTGGCTGACACTGCTTAAGCCACTTCGATTTCGAGTAACTTCTGGCTTGTTCCATATTTATTATCAAAATTCTATGTATGTATTCAAGATTATTTTTTATTTAAGTGGCACCTAATGCTCTACATACTCATATCCACTTCCATCTATTTACAGCAGGTAAAATCTTTAGTACAGAATTTGTCAAGTACTAAATGCTAGAAGGAAAAAAAGAGTCTAGACATCTGTTCTAGGTAGATAGTCTAGCTAGAATATCTGTAGTTAGAAAATAGAAATACAATTTCCAGTAAAAAAATCATACCACCCCAGACATAAATAGTTGTAAAGGTACAAAACCCCTCCGTTACCTGTGTGCTGTGCATCACACCTTCCACACACTGGGTAAGTCACTGCCTTAAATAAGCCTTGGTAGGAGAAACAGCCCAAGGCTCAGAGTTTACTGGTCATCGATGTGATTTTGGCCAAAACGGTGCCACAGGCTTCATTACGAAGCACTCCTTTACAAAGTCAAAACATGTCAGATGAGCAGTTTTTTTAAAACTGCAATTCCTTTATATTCATCTGTTCTACACAGGATCCAAGTGAAACAACTATGTGTGTGTGGGGGGGGGAGAAGGAATAGCTAACAAGGTAAAAAACTAAACTTAAACCTTTTGAATTATTGGAAAAATCTGCTTTTTCCTTTTGGTTCTGATTTGGGTATGAGGAAACATAAAGTCAAACTAAACAGTACAGAAAATACTGTCATGCAGACATGTATGTGTTTATACACAAGGACACTGAAATTTTAAGAGAACCTGAAGTTGCAAGTTCTGATTGAAATTATACTTAACATTGCTAAGCTGTCCCAATACCTCAATATTATTCTGACAGAAATGACTCCCCATCTTCTGTTCTCTTGGGGATAATATATCCAAGTCCTACATGGGCATATTCAGTAACCTTTTTCTTTCATTTAGCTTTTGTTCCCTGTGATACGCCTTGTCGTGACTGTTTTCCTTTTTTTTTTTTTTTTAAGCCCAAGTAGAGACTAGTTTGGCTAGGAACTTTCCAGGGAGTGCCCATGGCTTGCTGCAGCCGCAGGGTACAGCGTTTTGCCAACAGCAGCAGCCTGAGGTACAGAGTCATCTTGGAGAAGGCTGTCCAGATGCAATTTCTCTGATAGATGGCAATCTCCTCCTGATTTCCTCTGGTCTTTGACCAAAGGAATGGAAGTTTTGGTATTGCCTAACTGCAAGTATGTAGTTAGAAACAGGGCGCCGCAAACCTGTTATGCCGGGCAGTCTCCTGAGTAACAACAGCTGCCCATGGCCGTGCACGTGAGTTTCAGTGTGCTGGTGAGGTCAGGAAGGCAGGGACTGCAAGGCACCATTTCCTAGTTGCAAACACTGAATTGTAACGGTGTGATCTATCTCGAAGCAGGGGTTTTTTTGCCTTTTTCCATAAAACTTTGACAATACCGGGCAATTAACATCATCAATGCAGTTAGAAAACGATTAATCCCTAATTATGCATTCCTCAGCATCTCGCTCCAAGTCCAGTTCACGGTGAAGAGCTCACCATTTTGCCTCTTGGGACCTTAATTCCCGTACTCCTTAAGTTTTGTGTGCTTGGCCTGCTAAATACACGTTAGGTGCAAGAATGCTCAGCCTAACTCTCGAAGGAGCGGCGTTAAGGGGCCAGCTCTGTTGGGTGCAGCGCTGAACGGAGAAAGGTGGATGTTTTTGAAGGGCCCATAGAACGTATGAACTGGAACAAAGTGCCTTTAGACAACTGGAGACCAGGAAGGCGCAGCGTGGAACAGACATATGTAGCTACAGCACAAGTTGTTCTTGAGCCTCCATGTGAATCTGTTTCCGAGTTGTGCAGGTCTATTCCTGCTAAGGTAAAAGGAAGGAAAAACTGAACCATTCACTAATTCTCAGAAATCCAGAAATGCCCTAGGAGTAAACAAAGTGTTATGAAATAACTATGAAACCTTTGCTCCTCAGCACCAATTTAATTTTAAACCTCTAAACTCCTAAAATAAGGATGGAAAAGATGAATGAAACGTCAGCAGAAGGCGGTGTATTATTGCCATAACTCTGCTGCTGAAGGCACGTGGTGGAGAATGTTGGCTGTGCTACTTAATGCCAGTGCTGGGTCACTTGCTCATTAAGCCGCACTGTGTATTCTGTTTGTGAGGGCAGGTGGGTTTCCCTACTGCTATCTGTATTGTCAAGGAGTTAACTGCTTCTCTACTGTTGCTGGAGAACGCGTTACATTTTCAAGCCTTCTATCTTTTCCTGCCTGAATCTGGTATTTTCTCTCTTACAAAGTTATTATACAAACAGAACACCAACGTATGATTTTTTCAATTCAGCACATCTGCTGAACCTATCTCAATTTGACAATTCTAAGCTTATATGATTATTGCGCTTGACTAATTTTACGTCAAGGCATGTAACTTTTTGCTAAATTTTGTAACTCTGGGAAGAAAACAGCTTGTTACGTTTTGTTTTCTGGCATTGCGTACTTTACCCATTTGCTGGTTTTAGACTATTCCCTAGAATATTAGTATTAGTCACACAGTATCTTCCATATCCCTGTGAAGAGTTACTGTGAATACCCTTGACAGACAGACACCCTGTGGCTACTAACGGTCTCTGCTTGTTTTGTTGTGCCAAGAAAAACATGAACATTTTCTTCCAGCTTTATCAGAAAAGTCAAGACCCTTTCAGAAATACTCAGCTCCATCTCGGTCTTGCTAAGTACTTACTCTCTGTGGTGGGTGCATGTTTGCAGAGCAGTTCCTCAGGCACAGAGCTGCAAGTCTTGATGCTGTCTAAGAACTAAGCCCCAACATCTACTGAACTTTCCTTTGCAGCTGTTAAGGTGGTTTGATCTAATTTTTTAAAAAGTGTCATGCTGTAATTGTTCATGATGTTAAATATCTGTAATTAAAGACATGATTTCTCCATGCAGCTTAGTCAGATGTGAATATACCATTTAAAGGCCAGATACTAGTTTTACATAGCATAATCTTTTTAATGCCCCTTAGAAAGCAGTAACTCTTAACAGTTTGGGTTGTTGTA
>SAYO01020193.1:0-20323 GCA_004023745.1 Recurvirostra avosetta | reverse complement strand
GGGGCTTTGAGCAACCTGGTCTAGTGGAAGATGTCCCTGCCCATGGCAGGGGGTTTGGAACTAAATGACCTTTAAAGGTCCCTTCCAACTCTAACCATTCTATGATTCTATGATTCGCACTGATGTCCCAAGGTTTTGTTCCTCACAGAAGAAATCCCAAATGAGATTCTAGATTTCAGGTTCCTTTTGAAAAATAGTGGAACAGTCTAGGATAAATCCTAGGAGCTTACCCCTGTTGCTGCAGCTGCTCCTGCTGCTGCTTTCACCAGAGCCAGCAGCACCAACTGGCATCAGAGGCAGCAGGAGTTAGCAAAACAGGGTCTGCAATTCTGAGAAAGGAGTATCCAAAGGATATGTGACTGTTTCTGCAGGGGATTCTCTAACCTGGGCATTGCTCACGACTACCAGCCATTGATGTGAGTGAATAAGATTCTTAGGGTAGAAGCAGAAACAGTCAGAACTATGCAATATTTTAAAAGGGAAACCAGTGAGTAATTAAGTATATACTTAGCTTTAAATGCGCAAATAACTTTGATTAATTTTTTAAAAGTGAGTAATCTAATCACATGTGTGTTTGCAATAATATGATGTATTAAAATAGAAAGAGATTATGTATTACTGCTACTTTTGAACACTGGCATGGTATTTATACTTGCCTTTTAAAATAGAAACTCTCTAGGATTTAACAGGTGTTAATAGTTAAATATATAATTAATCTTCAAGTGATGTATGGAACAATACCATCAAATAGGAAAAGAAACTCGAAACCAAAGAGCGAATTTCACAATATACACTGGACTAATTTAAGTCTAATTTTTTCAGTTCACAGTCAAACTGAGTAACTGTGAAACTAGAAAGGGTGGGGAAGATTTGTACTTCTCAATAAGCAGTTTGCTTGCAACTAAGAATTTAAAAACAAGTTGAAAAAAATGAACTATGAATCATTTATGATATTACCTCTCTAAATCAACTTTTGAACTATGCCATTTGATGTTTCTGTTAATGACATGAAAGAAAACACCAAAAGTCATTAGTAAAGAAGTGGGATGTCATGATAAGGACAGATCACCAATACAAAGAAATACAGGTAACTTGGTTTATAGATGTAGTAAACCACTACATGCTTCAGTAGAGGAGAGATGCAAGATACCTGGTTTTACATCTAAAGCCAAAGTGCAGAGAATCATTTATGACAGGAGACTCTATCTCAGGCAGTAATTACTCTAAATAAGGTATTATGATCATGGTGATAGCTAATTGTCATTCCAATGAGAAACTTGGGATAATGTTGTCCTTCAGGATGTAACTATTATGCTACTGAAGTGAACATTACTGAAATATGTTTTGTAAATTGGGTGTCCATATTTCAAGGAGGATCTTGAGAAACTAAACTGGGTTTGGAAAAGAGCCAAGGCATCATTAAAGAGTTGAAAACTATAGCTTACAGGTAGAGATTCAAGGATCTCAATTTCGCTTATCAAACAGAAGATTAAGGAGTAATGACTGGATGGCGACACTCGGAGAGTTGCAGTCAACGGCTCAATGTCCAAGTGGTGAGCAGTGATGAGTGGTGTTCCTCAGGGACTGGTACTGGGACAGGTACTATTTAACATCTTCATTGGTGACATGGACAGTGGGATTAAGTGCACCCTCAGCAAGTTTGCTGACGACACTGAGCCATGTGGAGCAGCCAACATGCTGAAGGGAAGGGGTGCCATCCACAGGGACCTGGACAGGCTTGAGAGGTGGGCCTCTCAAGGTCCTGCACCTGGGTTGGGGCAATCCTAAGGACAAATACAGGCTGGGCAGAGGATGGATTGAGATCAGCCCTGAGGAGAAGAACTTGGGGGTGTTGGTGGATGAGAAGCTCAGCATAACCTGGCAATGCACACTTGCAGCCCAGAAAGCCAAACATATCCTGGGCTGCACCAAAAACATCGTGGCCAGCAGGTTGAGGGAGATGATTCTGCCCCTTTACTCTGCTCTGGTGAGACCCCACCTGGAGTATTGCATCCAGCTTTGGAGTCCTCAGCACAAGAAGGACATGAACCTTTGGATCGTGTCCAGAGTGCCACAAAGATGATCAGAGGGCTGGAGCACCTTTCGTGTGAAGAAAGGCTGAGAGAGCAGGGGTTCTTCAGTCTGGAGAAGAGAAGGCGCCGGGGACACCTTATAGAAGTCTTTCAGTACTTCAAGGGGGCCTACAAGAAAGGTGGAATGGGACTTTTTACAAGGGCATGTAGTGATAGGATGAGGGTTAATAGCTTCAAACTAGAAAAGGGTAGATTTAGATTAGATATCAGGAAGAAGTTTTTCACTATGTGGGTGGTGAGGCACTGGAACAGGTTGCCCAGAGTTGTTGTTGAGGCCCCACCCCTGGAAGTGTTCAAGGTCATGTTGGATGGGGCTTTGGGCAACCCGATCTAGTGGAAGGTGTCCCTGCCCATGGCAAGGAGGTTGGAACTAGATGATCTTTAAGGTCCCTTCCGACCTGAACCATTCTATGATTTTATGAGTTTTATCAATCTTTAAGTGCCACAAATCAGATACAGGATAATTCTGTCTAGAAAAAAAGAGTAATAATGCGAAATAACTGGATGTGAACTTAAATATAATGATATAGAAATTTGTGCCATAATGCTGATATCGAGCTAACATGCCAATTTGAATGGGATAGGTGTTATTTACTGGGACTTATAACCAAAGCCTGCAATAGACGCTTTACAAACAGTAGTTCTAAAATCAACATGAGGAGCTTTTCTGACAGGTGCTTAACTTCAGCTTCAAGCATTAATTAATGAACACAAATGGTGGAACTTTTGTGAATCAGGAGTTTGGAGCTTAGCCAAATTCTCTGAGCTGGCCTGACAATCAGTGAAAACTGAAATTTTCATTGCTAGTGAGTTGAAACACCCAAATGAAATAATAAAATATAGGGAGAGGTAGCAAAAAGGTGAAATATGAATTGAAAAAAGGCCTCTTTACAAGAAAATTCAATTTCCTTTCCGATAAATATAGCACACTATTTGAATTCTGATTCTTCAGAGGAATGATTCATCAGTGGTTTTGATAAAAATTTTACCAGGAAGTGTGTCACATCTTTCTATTTGGATAGAAAACTAGATAGAACTTTTGGATAGAAATTCTTGGTTTTAGTGAAAATTGATTACTGAAAGTTAAATGAAATTACCAAATCAGTCTGTAAGTTTGAAATAAAATTTCTCTACCTTATTTATAAATCATTAAAGAGAAAAAAAAATCAGTTAGACTACCTTTTACTGTTATTTTGTGAAAGCCTCTTTTTTTATATTAATTTTATTTGCAATCAAGCCGCCTTCTTTAAACTAATGTATTTTAGAATGGAAGCATTCTTAGTATAGATATAAACCAGTATGGCAAAAACTGTTTTAGACACATGGACTTTAACTCTTGATTTTTTTTTCTGTTCTAATTTCATTATACTTTCTCCATTTATTAAATTCCTTCTCCATTTATAAAATGGTAAGTGAAGTAAAGCAAATGGGTTGACCTTTAAAATGGAAGTTCTGCAGTGATTAGTTTCATGCTTGTATGCATTCCTATATTATTTTATTTTGTTTCAGCTAACCGCAAACAATTAAAAATGCTTGTTGGGGAAAAAAAAAATTATGCCTATTATTATAAAATTCTTAAGTCAAACAGTTTTCTCCTCTGACTATTTTTGGAAAGCAAAAATGAATGCATCAGTTCTGTGTCCATATAGTCAAAATTATCTCTATGGAAATTCCCAGATGTTGATCATGTAGTGGCACAGGACAAAGGTTTAAAACCTAGAATTTGTCTCACTGATACACGAGAGACCATAAGTGCCCACAGAAGAGTTCCATGTTTAAAATGGCTGGAAACTTAAAACTTACAATAGGTATTATTGAGCTGAGAAACATCCTGGGGCTTCATCTTCAATTTTTGTGATGGCCTTCTTGTTAGCAAAAACTGACAGAGAAAATACAAACTTTCAGAGAGGAACTGAGATTAGATTTTTAAAACTTCATGTGTAACTTAATCATGTGGAAATCTCTTGTCCACCGAGATTAACTGGGAAGACTTCAAATACTAATTCTTCAAACTTCCACATTTTTCTGGAAGTTATAACAAGATATTTTCTAATTTCACTCCTCTCAGAAGAACAGCCGAATACTCCGACTGGCCTAATTGGCTTATATTGTAAAGGTCATCTCCTGGAAAATCCCATGGAACTGCAATACAATTAATATTACAGTTCCAATATATAGAAGCATAATGAAGAATTTCAAATACTGTTTACGAATTAATACTTACAAGTAAATAATTTCATTTAAAAATCTATTTGTACCTAGATGCTGGCAAAAAAAAAATGTGCAAATCAGACAGAAATTATTTATTTTGCTATCAGTCTATCGTAGGACAAGTCAGCTTCTACCGAAGCAAAAAGGAACCCACAACCTGAACTTGTGTGAGAGCATTACAGACTAACTCAACCATAACAGATCTCATATGAAGTCGTTAGTATAACACAGCAACAAAGAAATGAAATGCATTATCACTGAGCAAAACAAATGAAACAGAAAAAGCAACAAAGAGCTCTCAGCAGATAATGTAAAGTTAATACCCATGAAATCAATGTTGAATAAGGACCGATTTCTTCATTTTACTTTTCTTCCTACAATGACCAACAGCAAAATGCTGTTGGTCACAACAGTACCTATTATGTAGGATATCATCTAACATACCCTTCCTCCACTACTCTTCGAATTTCTAGTCAAAGACAGCTTTAATCCTATATCTGAACACCAAGATCTAGAAACTCAGTAGAAAGCCATATATATTAATGAGTGACATGACCAGTGTAAGGTTATCACCAAAGCTTACATTGCACTTAAATGCTTAACTTGGATTTGCCCCAAGTATTCTGATTCACTTCACTCCTATGTGAAGACCTCGAGAGCAGACTTAACATATAAATGTTCACTGCAGAAGGTGAAGGCAATTCCTTTTGCCACTGCCACCAAAGGACTTTAGAGCTGACGTATCACAGCTATCCCACCTATGACCTTACTGGCATGTTTCCTCTTCCATAAATGTCCATGTTTTTACTGTCTCCAATATCTTCTTTTGCATGGATGCAGAAGAGGTCAGAGATTTTTTTATCCAGGAACAATAATTATTTTCAGGGCTCTCTCTGTCTGTGCTCTCTCCCAAAACACAGTGGTGGTGGTCACTTCTCCAGGAATAAGGCTGGCTCAGTATGAAACAATCCCTGTTACATTTATATCATGAAATGATGCCTTGTAGGCAGAAAGGTGGTACACAGAATACCATAAGGTTGTGTATGTCAGAGAAATAAGGTGAAGGAATTGTACACCCTGAAGACCAAGAATAATGTGAAAAGAGGTCAATCTTACTTTTGTTTTGTTTTTTTTTTGTTGTTGTTGTGGTGCAGATAACATTCTTTATTATGAGCAGACAAAGCGAGTGAATGTGTGTGTATATTTCCATTTAAACAACTTCAGTGCACCAGAAAATTCCACCTCTCCATTTCTTGCCATAAAGCATGTCTGGGTCCCAGCACTTTCTACATGCTGGTGCTGTCGCAGGGTTTGGTAGACGAGGGGTGTATCAAATTAAGCATCTGAATAACTAATAAAATCTTTTTTTTTTAGAGCCTGGAACCTTTTTTCTGTCCATGTACTACAGCATGCCTGTATTCCTTTTGTGTTAGACATTCTTTTAAGTAGTTCTTCAATTATTCCTATATTTATTAGATAACAGTTCCTCTTTTACCTACATTCTTTCAAATCTACTCCTATTGTTCAAAGCCCCAAACAGTCTATGAAAAGCTAAACATAAATATGTTCTGGCAACAGCTTGAGATATATTAATAAGACATTTTGATCTAGTAAGTTTACAAGCTAATAAATGTTCAGTATGATAGTTCCCATTTATTGCACATTTATTTTCCAGTTTAGTTTTTAGTACCATGTAAATTTTAGGGTTTTTTATTAACTATTAGCAACCCTCCTGGGCAATGAATACGTTGGAAAACATCCTCACATGATTTATACTAATTCATAATTTTCCAATGTGAAAAAGCAGTTCTAAAATGTGTGCATATATAGATGTACTAACAGAAAAAAATGAGGTGTACTGGAGAGTTATATTACCAAGGATAAATTCAGTAGCTTCCCCATGCTCTTGCGTTGCTAGCTATCTCTAGTTCTGTTTTTAATATGCTTTTTGTAAATAGTGTGCAGTTAAACTTTTATTTTCTTTCATTGCACGGTTAATTTTTCCCATCTAATCCCTGCTGAATATTCTAATGGTAAAACTGAGAGTGGTAACTTCGCATTTGATTGTAGAGGAAACGCAGTGCACAAAGGCAATTGTGCATTCTGGCTTTCCCCTGCAGAGCAGCAAGGTTCTAATTTACTCTGCTGTTTGGTTGTGGCTCGTTTGGTGGGTTTTTTTTTCAAATTTAGCAAGGATGCTAAGGATGCTTTGCAATGGTATCTTTGTATTTAAATGATAAAGTTAGAAGAATCTTCCCTATGAGACACCAGTAGCTGAAACATTTCTGCAAAGTCATAAAACTTACTTCCTGTTCTTGATTTAAAAACAAAACAAAACAAAACAAACCCAAAACACCAGAAGAAATTACATGCCTTTTTGCAGCTGTTTACAGAATCAGAGAACACTATTAGCCTCTGAATGATTTAAACTGTTGGTTTTAACCTATTGGTTTTCTGTACCTGGTGAATATGCATCACCCACCTATCTTGAACAGAGAGGTCCCAATAAACTGCATAAATAAGCTTTGACAACCCTTCTAAATTATCTCTGATTGCCCTTGCTTCTATTTGCATGGATCTACTACATTTGCTTTCAAACACAGTGTACTGTGGGGTGTATATATATATAGGGTATATACTACTGGCTGAATGGCAAACCTGTTCCAGGGAAAACGCTTTTTTGGCATTAGCAGTGTGAATTTCTCAAAATACAAGCCAATCGTAAGGCTACATCTTTGCTACATAAACACAAAGACACTTATAGCATACACTCTTCCTCTGTGTTTATTGACTACCACTTAAATGAATTATTGAATAATTCTTGTTTATTTTATTCCTGCTTATTTTCACACATTGCAAAGACCATTATAATGATTTAGCACTCTTTGTTCAGTAGAACAAGGAATTGCAGAAATATCACACAGGATGATTTGTTAAATAATTTTATAACAGTATTCCCACTTTTATTCCTCATGTCCTTGTTAGTTGTAAAAAAATTTTGTGCAAGTCATGTCTTTCACGGGAGTGAAAAAATAAACCTGTCTGTGCGGAATTGTATTCATGACATTGTTTCTCTTTCTCTCTGTATCTGCCTTTCTCCATTTCACCTGTTCCTTTTTTTTTCCTGAATAGAATATTATTGACATACACAAATTCAAGCACTATTATCAGCATCCTGATCACGCATAACTATTCTCCATCTTCGCTGCTCCAGCACATCCAGTGAAATGAATGACCCAGGGTTTGACAGAGACTGAGGTCTGGGTGAGAACTAGCTGGTAGAACTAAAAATGAAAAAGATTAGAATAGAGCCTGAAATTGAAGGCGGCCATTGGAAGGACTGGTATGAGTTATAACTTTACCTTTTCTGAGGACACAAATCCTTTCTTTAGAAAGCAGCTAAATAGGTCAGGAGTTATAAATTTAATATCAAAGTGCTCTGTTTCAGAGGAAGGTATGGGCTTTGGTGAGGGACTTCATGTGTCTGTATAGAAATTTTGCGCTTTGACATCGCTTTAGTACTGTAGGATTTAGTACTTTAGTACTGAGTTTAGAAAGCCATCTACAGTCTAAGTGAATGGAGTATGAGATATTTTGCAAGATTTCAAAGCAGAAACCATAATTTTCTTCTCTCTCAGTATTGGGTTACTGTTAGAAAGGCCAGTTTAAGACTTTTCTTGTCCCTGGTGGTGTTCGCATATGGGTATGGAGAAGCAGACCTTGCAGTCTTGACATGGCAGTGGATCAGATATTGCCAGTAAAAGGAACTGCAATTCTTCCTCTCTGGCCAATTCAGCACCTTCCGACAGCTCATGTTGGGTCAAATTGGGACCTTCCTGCTGTGGAGTTGGCAGCTCCAGTCACCTGCTGAGATCCTCTGGAGTGAGATGTTCTGCACTGCAGCAGGATCCAGCGCTGGCCATAGACACAAGATTGTGGAGGTTCAAAAGCACATGTTAAGGTTTATAGATAAGTTGATTAGGTGAGGAGAGGAATTAAATTTAATGTTAACTAAGCACCAAGAAATTCTAGTTATGAGCTAGGACCCTGGAGTATTAGCCATTGTCTAAACATGTGGTGAAAATACTGTCCTATTTTATTTTGTAAAGTATGTGCATGTGTCTGAAATGACTCAAGAAATATGTATTTATTAACTTTCTACTTTCATTTTATTTCACCTATTTGTTCACCACATGAAAGCCAACACTGTCCACAGAAATTGTTTTAACAGTGTTAAAAGTTTAAGGTGTAGCACTTAAAAGGACGTTTATTCCCTCTTTTGACACAGCCTCTTGATGCAAGGATATGCATTCTTGTTTAAGAGAAAATAGAGCTAACAAAGCATCAGTGAAGCCAGCTAGGGAATGGCAAGTTGATGAACTGCATTTTAAACAGTGGCACAAGGAGCTTCTCAGAGGGCAATATTTAAAACTGCAAGTACTTAATTGAGACCATATGCTCCAAGACAGAGGCCAAAAACGTAATTCTATAAATGTTTATGTGTATGTTCCACCTTATCCTTATGAATAACCTTGTTGGTTGCCACTGCACTGAGAACCTACATCTGTAACACGCTGAGCACTGAGTGCTCAGAGCTTCAAACTCTCAGAGAAATGAATGGGAGTTAATGGGACCTTACAGGTTGTATTCCATTTGTACTGGCCTAGGAGTGAGACTTGTATGTGCTTCAGTGCATAAAGAAAACACTCCTTTATCACACAGAAAAATGCCTTTATCATTTTCCTAAGCAAGCACCTCAGCTTAGGGCAATAAGGTTACTTTTAAAATCTTACACAGCTTTTCTCCCTGGCGTACTACCCCCTGCTTAACAGTCCTGCTCTTGAGTATACCACTGTGTACAATTTTCACCATCACACATATTACATATTACTGAAACATCTGAAGACATTGAGAGTTCCCTCCCAAAATATGTGAGCCTCTGCGGGAAAACCTTTCCAGAGAAGGATAAATTTGGCCATATATACCACTTTCTGTTTGCTTTACACTTGATTAACGTGATGCCTGTGAGAACATATGCAAGCATTAATTCTGATTAACTTTTATTGCACTGCTAGCATGTCCTTAACTTTTAAAACTAATTGCCCTTGTTCTTGTGCTTAGATCTGTTTTATAGAGCGTAGTTGTCCGTGACTCTTTGTGCAACATATTCAGATACATGGACGGTGTTAAATTTTCAGAGCCATCAGCTGGTTGAACTTTTACCCAGTTGCTTACCCAGGTCAAGGTCTCGTTCAATATAGAGAAAATTCTGAGATGGAAAAGTTTTTGACATCTTTCCATGCAATGCATCTCGTAAATGCTCTTTCTAAGTGAATTCTGGATGTTTTCACCTATATTTAGAAGCTGGAATGGATGCCTTGAACCTAGGTAACAAATTCTCGACGATAATATTAATAACAAGTCTGATATGAAAAGACTCTTCTATTAGCTGAATGAATAAGTTGGCCTTAAGCCTGCAGTCTTTTCACTTTGGTACACAGCTAGTTGCAGAGCTAGGCTTTTGTTACCTTGGCTGGCATCAACCTCATTCTTTCCTTGCACTCTCCTATACGTCTGTGTGCATCTTCTGTCTCTAGTCTTGTTCTCACTTTATTAGCTCTCTGAAAGGTACTCTTTTGGGTTGTATTTGCAAAGCACTTGGCACAGGAGAACTGATCATCCTGAGCATGGTTCCGAAGCATTAAAACAATATGAATATTAAACAATCTCTTTTCTTAAAAGCAAGCTACTACATTGGGGTGCAGTCTTTATGTGCAGAAAGCTGTTTTGATTACATGGGATGCAGAGGGATGAAATTTGCAATATCTAGTCCATATGATGTTGACAGAAGTGTTAGAAAATAAGCAGGCACAGCATCACAAGCAATTGAGAATATATTTCTCAGGATTCATGCTACCTTTAAGTGGCACTTGTTATCTTACCTTATGGTGTGTAATTCCAGGAGGATGAGAATGTATGTCTTTCTACTGTCTGCTGACAGCAGGAGATAATTCATCATCCAGTAAAGCTCTTTCCATCCTAAGTCTTGGCCTAAATCCAGATTGTCCTAGGTCCAGAATACACTGGCTTTAGCTAGATCAGCTTGTAATTGGCCTTTGGCTAACTCCTCTATGAGCCCAGTCTGATACTGGGTTGTAACTATTCAAAGCTGGTTTATCTGATGCTGGTTTTTGATTAGTTTGTTTTCATGGGAAAGAATCATTCATTTTCTGAGCACAATTCAGGCTAGGTTGATTTTTTTTAAAAAGTAAATAAAATTATTAGACCTTGTAAAGAAAAAAAAAGGGTGATAATTAGGAGACCACCTTAACAGCTCTTTTGACCTCAAACTGTATGAATTTCCAAACTGTATGAATTTCATCCCTGAATGAAACTCTGTCTACTTCAAATAGGCACCGCTTGCTTCTGTCAGTGAAGGTGAAAATATGGTTGCTGGTCTTGGGTTCAAAGTCACCCAGGGGATTTAGAAGAGCTCATCTATGATGAACAGTTTAAAGATGGACTGTTGTTGGTTCCTGTAGTCTGCTATTTTCCATTAAAAAATAGTGGATGATAATCAGACTGCAGGGAGAAACCAATTTATCGGGAAGGAGTAACACCACACCCACCTGTCACACAGATATTGATAATAACATTTTGCAGTCTTTAGAATTTACTCCTTACTTTATTTTAAGGCTGCAAATTTATCCATTTAAATATTCATGAAAATCAATACCAAAAAAATCTTTATGTTTGAATAGACCTATTTAGCTACTTTGGCAGAACAAGAGTATAATCTCAAGTGCTTTCTCCAAAAGAGTATTTAAAGATGAAGAAATGGGACTTTCACAATTTCCCTCAGGAGTCTGTTCCAGAGACTAATAGAAACCCAGTACAGATGAAGTAACATGTCAGTTTGGTAACGTTAAGTAAACTGTAAGGCATTTTCTCTCACCTCTTTCCATGTAAAACTTCTCCCCTTCCTTTCCCAGGCCTGTTTTCCACAGCATTTATTGCAGAAAATGAAATAGGATGCAATTGAAATGGTGGCACTTTTTTACATAAGAATTCATTCTTCAAAACTATAACTATTATTCTTTTTAAAGACAAATACATATATTACCACTTTTTGTTCTTGTTAACCCTGCAGAAGCGATGTATCAGTGCAAGACAGAACTGGTTTATATCTGGCTTAAAAAGCAACATTATTAAGTACTAAGTCTCACTCCTGAGTCTTTCTGTCCTTCAGTGATGCAGAAAGAACACCATGTGGTTTTCAACCCCAGCTTGAGTTTTCAAGGATGGCAGTTTAAAAAACTTTGAATAAATAAAGGGAGGAAGTATTGAGAAGAAATTAACACAGGACCCTACAATGCTCTTGGTAGTAATGTCTTTTGACATTTTACCTGCACTTCAAATATTCTGTCCCCTTTGTTGATCTCTGGTCATCCCAGCGGCTTTTGGATCCTCTTGATCACAACAGCACATTATATTATCAAATATTACATGATGTGATTCTGAAAGTTCAAAATGGAACCTTTTCTTGCCTTCAGCTTCCCTCCGTGGTAGTCAATTATACCACCTTTATGGCCTCTCTGTGTCACTGAAGCAGCACAGAGAAGCGAAATAGCAGAAGGTCTTCCCCAAGGTATAACTAATCACCTAATTGCTGACTAAGCTGTACTGTGGCACCTTTCATAAGTTGGGGAATGTGATTGCTTGTCATTGGGCAAACTCTTTTTCCTTACACCATGGTGTTGGACACTGTGCAATTTGCTTGTCTTGCTTTTGCCAAGGGTTTCTGCCTCCAGAGACGCTGCGTTGTGTACGCATGGTGATTTATTCATTGGAGTTTACTGTCCTTTACTGAATGCCATTTTAACATGAAAATAAAATTTAATGGGTATTAGAAAAGGAGCAAATTGTGGTTTTTATTTATATTTACAAGCTTCTAGGAATGAAATGTTACCAGGTCAGATGAAAGCTTTTGGTGTTGGAGCTCTGTTGTGCAGGAATGATTTATACAAGACTGCTGTCAGGTATACTTTATTGCGGCCTCCAAACAACTTTATAAAATACACTGAGCTGCACAGCACTTCATAGGCACTTGCAGATTTCCAAGACTGTGCTAGCTCGACTGAAGACTAATTACAGATTAGTTTGCTGATTATTAGGAAACAAAAGTTTCTAGATAGCTGGTAGATAGAACGTCGGAATGGAAGAAGCTTATGAAGATTTGCTTTTATAGGAGTTATAAATCCCTCACATATTAAAAGTCTGGGGGGTTTTATGAGTTCACAAGGCTGCTTCAGCTGTTTGGAAGGAAGTACGCAATAGGAGAAGTACACTGAACTGAACTAACATTGGATGGCTATTAGGAATGGGAAAGGATGCTGTCAGAATACTGCTCATGTGGACAAGGGCAATGTCAGAACACTGTTCATGTGGACTAGCAACAGCTGCAGGCTTTCTGGTGGTAAGCCAAGCATGTTAAATGAACAGTCCTCCTTGCTTTTGAGGGGTAAACATCGCCACCCCCCCACCCCCACCCCCCCCGAATACCTGGCAGGAACTGCTGTGGTGAATGCAGAAGAGAGTCACTTCTTGTCGTGGTGAATGCAGAAGAGAGTCACTTCTTGTCGATGCACACTTTTTTCCATCCTCACTGATAGAGAACTTTTAAAAGAAGTGTGCATGATTTTTCATAACTCCTGTAACAACAGGAACTATATATACATGCTTTAACAAGAAAGGACTTCTCTGGAATAGTGCAGGTGGAATTCAGCTGATGAAATGCAAAAGTCTAGGGATTTCAAGAGATCTGAGAAGCCCTCACTTCTTAAATTGCTAATATTAACTCAAAACTTTTAGCATGGTCTTCCATACTAGGACCCTGTTTTAAGAACAACTGTAGAATTGTATCACTGCCTGAAAACTTTTTTCTACTTGAGACAAAAGTATGTTGGAATATGTTTTCATACATTTTTAAAAATATTAAGGAGCTTCTGCCTGTGTTGTCTTTGGTTTGTCTTTATTTTAACTACAGACCCTCCATGAAAGATGATTCTTAATTATCATTACACCATAACATGTCAGTTTTGGGTACTTTACAAATCAGTGATGGAAAATAGGAAATAATATTTCCTATAATCTGATGAGATATTTTATTATCCTACTCTGCTGCTACCTTCATCGTAAAACTCCTGTTGACTTACATGGGAGGAGAAACAAGCCTGAAATATCCATGCATGCTACCTTCATGGTAGGAAATGGCCTCAAGTTGCACCCGGGGAGGTTTAGATTGGATATTAAGAATAATTTCTTCACTGAAAGTGTTGTCAAGCATTGGAACAAGCTGCCCAGGGAAGTGGTGGAATCACCACCCCGGCAGGTATTTAAAAGATGTGTAGATGTTGTGCTGAGGGACGTGGTTTAGTGGTGGACTTGGCAGTGCTAGGTTAACGGTTGGACTCGATGATCTCAAAGGTCTTTTCCAACCTAAAAGATTCTCTGACTCTATGTTTCATTGACGTTATCAGCTCTTTATTGTGCCTTAAAATAATTCCTTTCCATACTTGACTGACACCTTTATTGATGTAAGTCTTAATTACCGGTCTTTCTAGCGTCTAAATTTGTTAGAAGTTCCTGTTAAAAGCTCTCCTCAGAAACACCCTAACTGTGAGATATCAGCATATCTTCCAGGCACAAAGTGGAAAATCATTCAGCATGTTATAAAAATGTGGGTTTAATCTTGAATATGGGGACCTTTTGACAGTTGCGTAGTGCTTACTACTTGATTTATCAGGATTCACATGAAAGAATGGTGAAAAATGTTTAACAAACCAAACAGTTGCCTCCTTTTTCCATAATGTAAAAAAAAAAACCCAAACCCCCAAAAAACCAAAAAACAAACCTCAGAAGAATGAAAATTCCCATCTCTAAAGCTTTGAATGTGTTTCCTGCTGCTTTAATGCTCAATTCCTCTCACTCTGGGATAGGCTTAATAAGGTGGTAGACAACTTCTACCTCCCTACCCCCTTTTCTCTATAAATGGCAAGATTATTGCACAACAGTAGATCTGAACAAACCTAGCTGTTGCTTTTTTATATCCAGCCAGTTAAGGAGAGAGAGGGAGTTGAGCTGTCACATCAGAAAGCCCTGTTCAATGTTCTTAGGACTCTTCTCTCCAGGACACTCTAATGGTTTGTGTGAAGGCCCTTGTTTTAAGAATCTTTCGGTGGCTGAAACAGCCTAAGCTAGATGCAAATGATAACCTTGCTGTTAAAATCTCAAACCAGAATATAGGAGTCCAGCTCTTGTTTCCGCTTCTCTTGCTACTCAACTGTCCACCTGCAAAATGGAAGTAATAAGTTTTCTTTTTCCTTATGCTTATGCTGTGTATGATTAAATTATTATTTATGAAAAGACTGCTTTCAACAGTCTTTTATCTTCAACGATGTTTGAATTGAAAACATCATGAGAAAAATGAAGCCACGGTCTCAGTTTGAATCTCAGTTGACTGTTGTAGGCTTTTTGATGTGCAGCTGGTCTAAGTAGAGAAGTATCTTCCACCGTTACCTGCTGTAAGAAAGGAGTAATCCTAGCTCACACGGTAGAGAATGGTGGTTTCTGTACAAACTGGTCATGGTAGTTTTCAGCTAGCTCTGATTGCTTTGTGCTATTTGTGCTGCCTGCTCAGGAATTAATGCAGATATAAAATATCATTTTTATCTAAAAATACCACACTTAAAATCTGAAGTGAGAGACAATTTTCTACGTGATTACTAGTATTCTCATTGATATGAAGTTCTTATAAAGCTTTCACCATTTCCCACTTTTCTGTCAAAAGGAGCAAAAATACTCCTATGGTTGTATTGCGCTCCGCTTTAGAATCATATGCTCATACTTAAAAAAACATGATACCATAAGTTATTATAGCCCTCCTTAATTAAGAATTTGAATCTACCTCCTTGATGCAGATGTTTACAAACTGATGTGCACTTTGCCATTCTCTCAGGGCTTTGGTATATCTCAACATCTGGAAAAGTATTCTCATTCTACTGAGGGAATTTCATGGATTTATTGGTACAAACTAATTTTTCCTCCTCTCTCCTTATGCTGCTTCAGAACTTTGCTGTTGATACCACTGAGATACATCCTGATATCTGAAAATCACAGCAACTTGCTTGTTTCTAATACCAAACAAAGATCTGGGGGGTGGGAGGGAAGATGTCGTTCTCAAATCTTCTATTTTACATCTTCCAAAACAGAGACCGTGCTGAGAATCCTCTCAAGACAACTTCTGACTTATTTCCTGATAGAGGTTGAAAGTCACAGGTTTTGTGGAATTATGTGTTTGACAGCCAAAAGGTCACAAGAATAATACCTTTAACAAAGTGCTTGTTTTACTTTTAAATCATAAAAGAGTACATATCAGTTGTAAACCCATGCCAATCTTGAAGCTTTTTTTCTCTGTGTTAAATAGTTATGCTGAACTGGCACTGTATTTGGATTACTTGCTACTTTTCTTCCAGTTTTTCTGGATGAATAACCAGTGGCTCACCAGGCCTTCTTATCATCCATCTTTAACTGACCAGTCAATAGTCAATATGGTTCTACAAGGTGAGCCTGGCACCTGCTTACCTTTTCCTTGGAGGGCACCTGTCATTTAGGAGTCACTCACTGGGAACAACTGCTCTACTCCATGCCCTATTAATTCCTCCATGTTATCCATTAGGCCAGGGAAAGGAATTTGCTGCAGTGGCTTTTATAGCAGATAATTAGGCAACATGAAATGAGGCAACCCACACAATTCATCCACCTAGGACATTAGCACCTGCAGTGCAACCCAATAAAATACGACAAACAGACCTACAGTGGGTGTGGTGGATACTAACCCTTTTCAGTAAAAAACATGTATAGTATTAGGAAAGTGAAAATATTTTAAATAAAATTTTCTATGCAGACGTCTGCTTCAGGGTACTCAGAGGGGGAGGAGAAAGCAGAGTTTTAGTTAAATGGTTCTGCCATTAATCAGATTTGGGATAGAAGCCACCAAAGTTATTCTTCTGTCCATGTAGAAGATACCCTTACAGCCACCCTCAGAATGCCTTCTTGCCTTGCAGCAATAGCTGATGCCGGAAGGGAATGAAAAGAGCACGCACGTGATCTTCATCTTTGTAAATCTGACCTAGATGTGGTGAAGTTGAAAACGAACAGAGAAATTGCCAGCTTCTACTGCGTAGAAGATATGAGTCTGATAGAGAAACTTTCTTTACTGTATGCTCTGGGCAGGCCTCATCCTTCCCAGCTCTCACAGTGCCTTGGCCATCCGTGTGCCCGCCCAGCTGGAAACCTTAGAGCGTTCCAACAGAAACTGCTCTTGATGTGCATGAGTTGTTGTGACAGTAGTTGAAGGAAATGAGACACAGGGGAACTGGGAGAATATCACTCCTGTGCTTTCCATGTTCCAGTTGTTCTGCTAATGCCTAGCCTGCGAGGAAAAAGACAATAAAATATAACTAAAATGGGGTATTCTGGCAGTATCAATATAGACAGTGAAAGGTAAGTATAGAGGCATGAAAAGTCAGAGTAGGAAAAAGGAGGGAGAGGAATCTTTTTGTAATGCTACAGAGAGTGAACCAAAGGATTTAGATATGAAAGGCGATGAGGTTATCTACAAAGTTACAGATAAATACTATCAAAGTGGTACTGCTCAAGATTTTCAGCGTCTCTGTGATGAATTTAGAGGCCTCTTTCCCAGAAGTTAATGGAAGACGTATCTTAAAATCTCAACCATTGCTTAGTCATCATTTTGCCTGTGTCAACAAACTGCAGAGAGCAAATTGTATGATCAATTATTTGAACTCACGGGGAAAAAGAAATCTTCTGATGGACACTGGCCATCCAGACCTTCGCACTCGTAAGCCTTGGTCGTGGAAAGGTGACTCACCAACAAATGAGGCCCACCAACAGCTGTTGTGGCTCTAAGGCTTCGTATGAAGACCAAATCGAGCGGTTCTGACCTTCTCTCCAGTAGAGGGCAGTGATAGACAAAAACTAACCACATTTTCAAACTCTTAAAAATTTGTAACGTGGTAAATATCAGCATGTGGAAGAAGTCCATGTAAGCATGCATATAGTTTAATGATGTCATAGTGACAGTCGATATGATGACCTCTTTCGCCATCAGTCAAAGCAAAGACTGTCTCCAAGAAGAACAAGATCAAAGTGTGAGTGTTGTATGTAATAAGGACATTTACCTTTGGAGTGATTTGATAAACTACAGATAGTTGAAGATATTAATACTGAAATATCTCACCTTCCCAGGCCATTTAAAATGTTTCCTTTCTGATTCCTACTTTTCTGGTCTGAAAACTATTTTGGAATATTTTTCCTCTAGGCTTTGCTTTCTTCGTTTGTTTCTTGTTCACTTACATTTGTTACTGCCCTTGCTGAAACCCTCTGCTTCACAGCCTCTGCTCAGTTTTGTTCGTGCATGCCGTCTCGCACGCAGCCCGATGAAGAATCTTTGCTCCCATCTTGGAAATCTCCCCTCCAAGTTGCATGTCTTCTGAGACACCCGTGAGTGCTAGGACTACCAGTACAGACAAGTGTTATGCCTAAAATCAAAGTAATTAGCAGCCCACAAAGACCATCTACATCATTATGTAAAGCAGCTTGAATTTCTTATTCCTCCAAGATCCAGATACCTCTAGATCAGTTCAGGAAAGAATTTATAATGAGACATCCCTCTCCTACCCTCTTGTCCCAGCCAGACTGAAGTCAGACGAACAAGGAGCAACCAGAAAATTGATTAAACGGTTTAGACTCACAATAGGGAGTGTAAGTAAAAAAAAAAAAAAGGAACAAAATCTCCATGCTGGCTTTTATCTTCAGGTCAGATAATTTTATGCAAAAATATCTCCTCTTTCTTACTCTTCAGTCTTCAAAGGTAATTGGGTCTACTTCATTTTCTGTAAGTTTGTATGAAGCCTAAAAATATGTTATCTGTTTTCATTACTATCTAGTTCTACTAAGGAATGTAATCAACCCATTTGGTATAAATATTTTCATAGAACTATCATATATAACATGACTAAATCTGCTATGAGATCTTCACAGATTGTCATATTTTAAACAGATTATGCCAGATTTGAAACTGGCTTGAAAATACAGTTCACGATGACAGGTCAAAAAAATTCTTGCTAAGATATAAACTAATATACTGCATAGGACAGTGCTGTATGTATAAACACCGAAAAAAACCCAATGAACCCGGTATTATTTTGCTCATTTACCTGAGTTAGCTCAGATTCAGCATCTGTGTTTCAGTTAAAGAACTAAAAGGGTATGTGTACCTTTATTTTATATAACCAAACAAACAAATTATATGGCTTTGGGGTGCAATTTGTTTTTTCACAATATCATACTGACTTGATTTATACACCTTCGTAACAACAAATTCAGTCTTTTTGATTTTATTGAAGGACTTCTGGGAAGTCTCAAAATATTGTACTGTGAACAGCTAAATCTTAACAAGATGGACAATCATTTCAGTAATTTCCTCTCTACACCACCTATTACGTCTACAACTAAAAAAAAACCCCAACAATTATTTTTAAACAGCTTGACCAATTTTTTCACCACTCAATTGGTTGATTGCTTGCTAATTAACATAATTATCAGTCATCAGAATTTCCTAGTGTACCTAGCCTGTAGACGTGACCTACATTTCTAATTAAAAATGTCAACAGCACTTCTTCCTTTCCTCCTTATTTTACCCCTGAGATATTAGGTCTACATTGTCCACTACAAAGAAACAAAAAATTAGTATAAGCAGTATACCTGATACCCCCACCAAAGGTTTTTTCCTACCTGTCATTTAATAAACCTTTTTTTTACTACTAAGACTAACTTTTAGTCCACGCGTATTACTTGTTTCGTACAAAAAATAAAGTATCGAGGACATTTCTCACAAACTTCTCCTGGTTTGGGGCTTGAAGAAATCACATCTTGAAACTTGCTGGCATGACCCACTAGTAAATTTAGGACTGTAAGAATAATTTCCTCATTCTATTTTAGCTCTTTCATAAGTTGCACGTCAAAATCTCGTTTATATGCACATATGTGGTTATATATCCAAAAGATAGATATAATATTTACTATTCCGCAAATGCTTTATTTGAACTTATTACCAGTGTTCAATACCTTTTAGTAGGTCACATACCGCCGTTGAAATTTGAGTGTACCTGCCTGGAGACGCGAGCAGCAGGCTGTCTGCACGGTGGCCTGGATTAGCACAGCCGTTCACCTCCTTTTCAGTTTCAATACCCGCAAACATATATATATTTACAGTTACATCTATAGTTCCCCCAAACGCCCGGCCCGCGCTCCGCGCCGCCAACCCCCTGCCCCCTCCCGACCCACAGCCGGTGTCCCTACGCAGGGACAAAGGGGTGACCCGCAGGCTTTAGGGGGGAGGTCCGCCTGTCACGCCCCTGCCTCTGGCTGCAGCAGCATCCCGGGGGAGACGCCGCATCCCCCCTCTCCCACCCACCCCCCCCCTCCGCCCTCCGAAGGGGCGCGACGCCGCGAGGAGCCCCGTTGTGGCCGTCCCCCCGGGGCGGCGGTGGCCGGTCCCGGGGGGGCACGGCTCGGCACGGCACGGCTCGGGTCGGCCTGCCCACCCCCTCCGGAGGCTCCGCGACCCCGAACCCCGCGGCGGCCGCTGGACAGGGCGGGGGGCATGGCGGGCGCATCCCCGCGGGCGCTCCCCGGGCGACATTTTTGGGGGGCAGAAACGTGTGTGTGTGTGTGAGGGGGTGTTATTTCAGCTGCTTCTCGCCAGGCTCGGGCAGCCCGGGGTGCAGCGGGGTGCCCGGGGACAGGGGCCCTCTGAGGGGTCTCTCCCGACGGCGCGTCCTTGGGCGCGGGAGGGGAAGGGCGGGCGTGCGGGGCCGGCGCGGAGGGGCTGCACGCCGGCGGCTTGCGGTGCCCCGCCGCCGTAGTAGCGAGCT
>SAYO01020192.1:34189-49728 GCA_004023745.1 Recurvirostra avosetta | reverse complement strand
TCGCTAAGACACATGGCACGTCATTTCTTACCTCGGAGCGCGGTTCTGGACTCGTACCAGATTTGGCAAACAGGGAACCGGGACTCTGCTCCATCACCGCAGTATTTCTCAGCCTCTTTGCTGTAAAAAGAAGAAAGAAAAGGTCTCAACTACGCTCTTGTCTGACCTCAGCAAACACAACTCCCCGTTACTGAGCACTGACATTGCAAACAGATTCCGTAAGGAACCTGGAAAAGGCACAGTCCTCAACACAATGACCTTGGCTTCAGCTATTTTAGATGCACACGCTGCTGGCATTGAAGGTCACAAGCGCATGGCAGCAACCGCGGGGCGGTGTGGCTCGGGCAGAGCAGAGGTACGGCCGTTACCGCGTCATCCTGCACAACAAAGTTCTCGGTCGATGATTATCAGACCCTCACAGAGCCACGGACTGCTACGAAGGGATCCACCAGAGATCCCTCGGAGAAGCAAGTCTATAACCAGGAGCTTAAAACACCTGCGCAGAGCTCATGGAGGATTCAGCGGTGAATCTGCAACTCAGAAGATTGAAACGAACTAGACTAAACTCTTATTTTTTTTACTCAGCCAAAGCTGATGATACCTCCCCCTCCTCATCCCCACCTCTCTCCCACATGCAGGAGATTTATCTTGCTTGAAACTATCTAGATGTTCCCACAGGGACTTTCCCAGCGCGGGTCTGCTCTCCAGCAAACGAGCCAGGCTGCAAAGCCAAGCCGTGCTCAGGTCCTGCCGTGCCCAGAAGCGCAGGAGTTTTTGAAGCCGGTGCCAAGGATTTCCCTCGGGTTTGCGGCTGATTCACAGTTAGGGCCAAACTCCAAATGTATTTCACCACAGGCAAGACCGAGTGGCTCAGAAAGGCTCTTTCCCTCTCATCTCGGTAGCCCTGAAGAAAGTGCACCGTGAAATAGCATCTCGACAGGATCCAGCCGTCCTGGTTACTCCCCCGAGGGGTGGGGAAGAGGACTCTGAGCTTAAAGCCAAAAAGTGACTGTGGCAGTTTGTGGCCAACCCAAGGTGCTCTGGGACCAGTGGATTTTACCAGGGGGTTACAGGCTGCCAGACCTCCCCGGTGTGATCAAACTCAGCTGCTGGAGGCAGGAGAAAGCACTTTAGATAAGAGGCCAGCGGGGTGGGGGGTGGGGGGGGGAAGTGGAGCAAGCATGTTGGTTATTTGATGTTGTCAATCACAGTTCTCACAGGGTCCCTGTGGAAGAGGCTGGAGTTCAGAGAGCCACAAACATCCACACCTCTGTCCCTCCGGGCAGGACAAGTGATGCTCTCGGCTCAGGTGGCCGTGCTGCACGTACAGGACCCTCCTCGCTGGCTGCTCCACACCCCCCCGGGGAAGATGCCTCCAACACAGCAGCCGGTGACCCTCGGCAATGCAGAGAAATTCAGGCTGACAATTTATTGATAACATCAAGCAACACTTGAGCTTCTCTGTGGGCCTGAGCTCTCACTGCTCCAAAGGACACAGATGGTGGGAGCAAGCAATGTTTTTCCAAAGTCCCACCTGGCCTCACGCTTTCCTCCCTGACACTTCCAGGTTCCTTCATCAAGGACGATCAATGTGTCCCAGCCCTCCCTCCCCTTGCTGACAAACGAGACAACTTCAGGGCTTTGCTTGGGTGCAGGAGCAGGTGCTGCGCTGACAAGGCAGTAAGGCGGAGAAACCCCAGGCTTCCCCTACAAAGTAGGGTTTCAGCATTGACTTTCTTGGCTTGTTTCTTGCTGGAAAGGAAGAAAGAAGGGGAACGGAGCTGAACAGGCATTTAAACAAACGCACGTGCTTACTCAGTACATCAAATCATTGCTATAAACCAGTCTAGACTGCAGCTCAGCAGAGCAGTGCTGGATGCTACCACAGAGACTCTAGCCCTAAACACCAGTGCAAACATTTAACTGTTGGGGACCAGCAGGAGCAGGGCTGCCCCACGAGGAGGTTCAAGCTGGTGGCTGAGGGTGACCCCAGCACAGGCAGTGCCCTTCCCAGCGAGGTGCTGTTCTGCAGGGCCTGAACACAGCCAGGGCCATCAACAGTCTCAGACAAAGCAAGTGATGAATAGGGTTCAGAGCCCACCCAGAGCAGAAGATAAAGCCAGAGGCAGGACTGGAGACAAGGGGTCTATCCAGAAGACAGGAACGTAGACAGACTACCTACAGTAGAGGTTTCAGGTCCAGCCAGGACAAAAGACAAGTTCCTTACAGGTCTGAAGTTCATGCAGGACATAAGGTTAGAGACAAACGACCTACAGCAGATGGCTCAGGTACATACCAGAGGCAGGGCAGGAGACAAAGCTACCTACAACATATCTCCACAGTCTATCCAGGGGCCCAGGGACAGACCAAGCACACCTACAACATAGCCCAGGGAAAGAGCAAAGCCTCAGGGCTGCCCTTAAATAGAGCTCCAGGGCCATTGGAAGAGGAGGGATGGGTGGAGGCCCCAGGTGAGGCTGGTCAGGTTAATTAATGCCAGTTACTGCCTCAAGGTGACCAACTTGCACCTGCTCCTGCTGTGATGTCTGCCCTGGCAGGGGGGAGGCTGGTGGGACAACCTCAAAGGACCCTGGGTCAGGGTTGGAAAATCGCACTGAGGAAACATCTTCCAAGAGCAGCAAGGACCCAAGCGCGTCCTGCTGCCCAGCCCTGTGAGTCCCACTGGTGGAGAGCCAACAGACGGACCTGATGTGGCAGATTTGCTGAATGGTGACAGATGGGACAGATGTGCCATTTCTGCCCTCGACACCACATGGGGAAAAAAAGTAGTTTGTCACTGTTACACACGTACCTGCGAATTGCTCAGGGTGTTTCAGCTGTACCTGTTCTAGATGAACATCAGAGCAGGGGTCTTCCCTTGGACCTCTCCTTCCCAACCAAGAGACTGGTTACCAGCCCTGACCATCAACCCATCCCTGTTTCCTGGGCTCACTACACTCTGTTCCGGGCACGTACACAGCAGGAAGGAAAAACGTAGCAGTTAGCGTGGCACATGGAAGACAACTCTGAAACGCACCTTTTGGAGGATAACCAGACTTAGAAGGTGCACAAAGTCTCGTCCAGCCCGCGACATTAATTGTTGCTCGGCATCGTGTTTCCATCAGGCGTGGCGGGTGAAGCAGGGAGAGGAGGGGGAGACGCGAAGCGCTATCTGCCGATTGCTGACCCGCCAGACGTGAGGGCAGTTTCCAAGAACACATTGACCGTATTGTACAGCAGAGGGAGGCCTTCAGAGCGCGCTTTGACTTTATGCCAGGCCTAGGCAGTGTGCTGCTTTGTATTAATTTGTGTAACTTCATGAATAAACTGTGCTTGGCTTGTATATGAATTTTAAATGAATTGTTAACACATTTTTATGAATCGGGGAGGAGGTGCTAGCCGGGGAGGTTGACTGTTTGTTGTTTAAAGCAGAGGAAATCAATCATGGTTTTTCGCAAAATAAAACTTTATTGAGCTGTAATAAACAGATACTTCTAAAAAACATTTAAAACCACATAAAAACCAAGTGGAAGGTGCTTGACTGCTTCAGCATGAATCGCAGGTCAGTGAATGCATATCCGTATTAAAGCTCCTCATTTTTTTTTCCGAACATCAAGAAGGAAGGTGCATTAATGTGCTACATCGGTGCCTTCATGGCAGGGGGGAGATGTGCCCATGGCCCGATGTCTGGGGCCATCGAGACATCCCGTGCAGCATCTGCTAGATGCCAATCTGGAGATGGTCTGATGCAGGATGCTTCGCTATGCCAAAGGCTGCCCGTTGCACTTCGTAATACGGGAATCCACCCACCGTCTGTGCTTTCTGCTCCCGTCCATCCTCTCCCGTCCTTTCCAGAGACTTTTGACTCATTAAGATGGTTGGGAAACACAACCTCCCACATCTATTTCTTCATCCTTCTTTTAGCAGTGGCAAAGGGGATTCTGCTTAAGGTTGTTGCTGGGGGACAGGGAAAAGAGAAGTGAGAAACCTCTGGGTTTTTTCCTGTGAAGATTTGAAGCAAGCCGGCTTTAATTAAAAACAGAGGAGCAGTTTGCACTATGGTGAGTCCCTCTCTCTTCTGCTATCCACTGGCTGCTGCTGTTGGGAAAATGGGGTCACAGAGCTACAGAAAAGACACCCTCGCCAAGGGGAGGACACTTTGGTGGCCTTTGCAGTGAAATTACTCCTCTTCCTCTGTTCCACAGCCTGAAGAATTAAAAGTTTCAGACATCAGCTTGGATGAGAGTGAGAGAGAGAAGAAAGATGAGAGAGCCAGAGAAGAAGAACGTGCAGGCCTACAGGACTTCCAAGGCTTTGGCTACTACACGGCAATCAGGTCTCCAGTGGAGGGAGCAGAGCATCACCTTCAGTAGAATGAAGGCAACTTCCCGACTGTGTAATACAGGTGTAAGTAATAGAGAATAAAAAGAAGAACCAGGCCAAGAGAAACCTCAAGCGGAGAAAGTTCACATTGCTGCCTGTTCCTGCAAGCTGAGGTCTTCAAAGCCAAACTCTCCCAGCCAAGAGACAAACCAGTTTTGCTCCTTTCCCTCCCCAAAATCCAAGTCATTCATCTTGGAACGGGAAACTCTGACTGGAAATCCAATGGGCTGGCTCTTGGTGCTTCCATTACAGGCTTGCGTTACAGTGTTATTCAGAAAAGGTCCTGCAGACTGAATGACCAGTCCCTGGAGCGCTTCCAAGGATTATTTAAACTTTTCCATATTTTGTAGGTCTCGATTTGAATGTGTGACTTTGGCCAGTGCATTGATTGATGTCGCTAAAAAACGCTCACTGCCCGCCCCCCCCCAACCCCCCCCACCCCTTCCGGAAAGTATGTGTTTTGGAATGTCTCTGGATTACTTTTAATAGTGAGCTTCTCGCTTGCTGGAGATCACTGGTGTTTGTTGTTAAAATAAGTGGATTACTTCAAAAGACAGTTCCCTGGTCCCCTGCCCACGCATGCTGGCTGCCATTTTGGTTGAGGACAGAAGACAAACTTCCAAAGCTCACGAACAGTGCAAGGAAAACACAACGTTGTTCCTTCAGCTGCAGAGGCCGGCTTTCTGCGCCCTTGTGTCTCGTGGCCACAGTCTCTGATTTCCCATAAAACAAAAGCTTCAGCTGGAGTTTTGCCCAGGGTTGGATCGTTTTGCAGCATCTCCATCCTGCATATACCCCTGATGCTGACGGGTGGGACCAGCAGGGTTCCTTCCTCATCACCAGGTACGCAGCTTCTCTGTAGCATATCCCAGCACGACAGCATCGAATGAGCTGCTTTACCTCCCCTAGCGCGAAACATCAAAGCTGGAGGATAGACAACTGGCTGTCCAGACACCTTCAAAATCAAGGGGGAAAGGGCAGCTCCTTCAGCACGTCATTCATCCATTCCCACCTGAGGTATGGCTGCTGTCGGGATGGACTGAGTCACCCAAGGGAAAGCACTTCTCTTTCTCCGCTAAGCTTAAAAGACCAGTTTAAACTATATGTCATACTGTTGGATCACAAAGTCCAGAGTCAAACTTGTGCAGTCCATAGCTGCACAGAGCCCAGGACATCCTGGAGCACTGCCTGGGCCAGAAAGCACAAGGTTTATTTGTGACTTTTACCCTCATGGCACCTGTGGGCAGGGAGGAAGAAACAGCATCTTCAGCCCTGCTATGTGGGGTTAAAAGGAGCAGGGAAACAAGTTGGGCAAGAGATTTCAAAGCTGGGACCAGAACATTTGCTGCGTAGGGACTGGTGCAGCGTGGGATTGTGGTTTGCTTGAGCATAGGAAATGCAGCATCGCTCAGCAGAAGGGAGCTCGTAAAGAACTTGGGCTCTTCTGGGAGACAATTAAATTTGACCAGCGTAAACTCAGGGTTTTCTGATGGAATTCAAAACAAGGGGATGGACCCAGGACGTGCAGAGACAAGACAAGTCATACCAGCAATGCGCTGTTGTGTAGGTTGGGACTTGCTACCTTTTTAGTTACCTTACATTGCACAAAACTGCGTGGCACCAAGCAGAAAAATATCGAAAACAAATTCTTGAAGCCAATGGACCTGAGATGTCACCATCACCACCAAGGCACAAACTCAAGATCATTGGCAACATCGCAAGACTCAAGGGGTGGAGAAAGACGACTTCCAGCAACTCCAATCTGCAAGAGAAGCTTGTAAAAACCATGACATGAAAGAAAATTAGAAAAAGTAAGAATAAGAAAGAATAAAGGTGGGGTTTTCAGTATGTGGCTTCTGAGCTTGTAAGAGGTTGCATTTTCCGGCTATTCTTTGCAAATACGGGTGTTAGAAATGGGCTTTATTTAAAGAAAATGAAAGCTCAAGTAATTACATGGCTTCAGGAGCCAGGACTCTAAGAAAAACACCAAGTATTTCAAGAGCTGGCAATGCTGCCTGTGGAAAAGGAGTGAGTCATCATGTCTTTTTGGACTCCTGGGTGGAGGAGGGACACCAGCGCAGCCGCTCCGGAGAGGTGGGGACTTTGCTCAGCCGCTTGTATGGCTGCAGGCCCGCTGGCCATCTCCCCAGCATCCCTGTGCATGGCTGTGATGGGAGACAAGGAGGCTGGCGTGGCCGGGACCAAGGATGCAGAGCCCGGTGTGCCCTCAGCTACCTGCCTGGGGTGCAGAAGGGACAAAAATGCAGCAGTCTGGGGAGCGAGCAGGGAGGTGATGAAGGGGGAGTCCCTGGGCTTGCAGGCACAGTGTCTCCCTCAGCCCTGGGAGCCCGCGCTGGAGGGAAATTTTTGCGAACCAGCAGCTATGAGCCCTTCAGGGAGGTACAGTTTATCTTTTCCCAGGCAGAGACTTTGAAACCCTGAACTGTTCCTTCTTTAAAAGGACGCAAACAGACTTGGACTCATCCCGTCCAGTGCCAGCAGAGAAAGGTAGAGGGAGGATCGAGACATTAAACACAGTCAGCACAGCGGGAGCAGGGATATGTTATGCTTTGCTTGAAGAGCACAATCAATATTTTAGCAGTCCCAAAGCTGGTTTGTTGTTTTTCTTGTACCTAATGTCACTCCAGTGTACCACCTCCCTAGCCCTCCCTGTCGGATTTGTCCTGCCTGTGTCCCTGGTCCCGGTGCATTTTAGCTAAATCACTTTCTCTGAGTCCCTGAGAGTCAGAGAACCTCCTCGGTCCACTCGTGCGCTGTATGAAGCAGCCAGATGAAGGTCATCCCCGGTGTCAGGTCATAGCTGCTACCTTGGGCCTGGAAGAAGAACCAGCTCCTGTCTCACTGCAATACCTGTCCGTGCATCCGCTGGCAAGGCTGTGCATCTCCGAGGATGAGCAGCAGGCACCAGGAAGACTCTGAAACCATCGCTTGGGTGGCAGCGGTGGGACGGAGGGCAGCACCGGGAGAAGAGGCAGGGAGAAGCCACTGGCTGGTGATGCTGCACGTGGGAGAAGGATAAACAGAGCCAGGCAAGGAGCCAGACCCTGTGAGCCAATGGGGCATTACCCACACGGGTGGGATGTCCTGGGTGACCGGCAGGGTGCTCCCTGAGCATCCAGCTCCCCACAGCCGTGCCACAATCCATCTCAAGGAAACGGGGGCAGCTCACTACAGGGATTACTTCTAGGCAGCCAGCTGCACAGGCCAGTAAGCTCCCCATTGATTTCTGACTGCCCTCTTTCCCAGCAAAGGGAGTTTGGGAGATGCTTCTGCATTGATCCAACCTGTTGTTTCCATAATGGGTTTGTTGCCAGATGAAGCTCACATTAAAAAAAAAAAAAAAAAGCTGTTATTTGCAGATGTGCTGAAGCTCCCACTGCTCCAAGGAGCAGGCATTGGCACTGCGTCAAAGAAAGGACCCCCCTTTGCTTGACAGCCCAATGAGCAGCGTGACAGCTTCACTTCGCCTCTCTGGTACACACCGTGTCATTGCTGATCAATGACATCTTGAATTCATAGTCAACGAATTGGAGTCAACGTTGCAGTCAATGGCCAAGACCCCATGGCTACACTGGGGCAGGATCAGCCCAGAGAGTCCTGTCACCCTCTTCACGCCCTTTGTGTGATCAGCCGGGCCGTCTGCGCTAGACCTGACTGTAAAGGAGGACGTTGGGATCGGGAGTTGACAGCTGGGGACATGGTAAAAGCAAGTTGCAGGGCTGTCTGGCTCCCCTGGGCCACCAGAGGGGACCCCAGGGAGCCCTGGTGACTCCAGCAGGTCCCTGCGGGTGGGAAGGGTCCTCCCAGCAGAGCTGCTGACTGCATCAAGGTCTGAGGAACAAGTTCTCCAGCCAGGGGTTAGGTGATTTAATTTGGATCCTATGAAGCCCACCCTCAAAGTCATATAACTCACGCAGTCATTTATTTTTTTACCTAGACTAAACTAGATTTCTCCCTCACTGCCATTTAATTGGCTCCACAGGGTGAAGAGATACTCTTACTTTCTGTCTTACAGAACCCTGTATCGCCTCATACAGCAACCGAAGACACTAATAACTCCATCTAATTACAGAGTGAGTGATCCCTGTTAAGGGGAATGGCAGATACGCTGGTATTATTTATGTCACCTGCTTTGCTCCACGCGGTGCTCGAGCCAGCTCCGCTGGCTTTTTTTAGCAAGCACATTTCATTTTTCACTCCCCACTGTCATCCCCTTCCCTGTCTCATTCAGAAACTTCACCCGCTCGTTCTATCACAGCCTGTCTCTCTGCTACCCTGCGATATAAATCAGCATTAATTATGTCGGTAAAATCCTCTAAATCACTCATTGTCCTCATTATTATTATTTATCTTAGCCTGAAGGTGACACATGCAAACGAAAGCACTTCTGTTCCCCTAGCAAGGATTTTAATGGCCTTGCCGGCTTGGCAACCCGACTGCAACACCTTACGCAGAGTTTCCTAACGAGGCTGCGTCCGCCCGGTTCTGCGTCCCTCGGTTTGGGTCCATCGGTGCCCTGCGGGCCGATTCACAGCCTGGGCTAACCGCTCCCTTCATGGATGGGGTCGGGACGAAGCGCTCGGGGCCACGTTTCCCTGCCAGTATCGGGCTCGCTTTGGGATCGCTGTCGCAAAGGCACCGCCTCTGTGATGGAATCACCTAATTAAAACCTGCATCCTCATGGATATGTGCAAGAAAGGCCACAGAGACAACTTCCGTCTGGGATTTTCAGAGTGGTTAAGCTGGCAAGTGCTAATAATCTCTTCCCCCTCCCTCGGTTAAGAGGAGTTAAAGCTCCCTGATTCTGGACTGTGCAGCAAAAACAGTGTCTGTAAATAAACAGCCGAGCCTGTTCCCTCCTCTGCCTCCCCTGATCAGGAAAGACAAACATAAGAAATAAATTAAAACTAAAAAAAAGCTTGAAGCCAACTCGCCTTCCCGGGACAAACCCAGGTTGAGCGCAGAGGTGGCAGCTTCTGGTTTGGAGAGGGTCCCCGAATTGCAACCGTACGGCTGCCACGCAGACTAAAAAAAGCCGGCTCCCTCCTTCCCCGATGCCAGCCAAACGGCGTATCTCTGCCTCCGCATCCCTGTAAGCTGCATTTTCCAGTCCGCCTCCCCCATGCCTCGGCAGGACAACGCCGGCCCCGCGCGGCCGAGATGCTGCGAGCCGACCTCCACCACCGCCCCCCCAGGAGCAATAATGCACGGGAGTATTGATCCTCGCGCTTGTCGCTCTGGCTGGATGCGCCACCGCTAAATCCCTAACCTTTAGCTGTGCCTGGAGTCTGTAAGCTCCCACCCTCTCCTCCCGCCAGGCAGCGAACACCATGTCCAACAGCCTATTAGCAGGAGAACAGCCTGTCCCCTGTCAAAACACACAAGGTGCCACGGTCCCCACGGGAATGTCGGCGGCTGCTGACAGCACTCTGGCGTTCCTGCCTGCGCCGCCGTCCTGCCAGCATCCCGAAACCCACGGGGAGCGGCAGCACCGGGGAGCCCCGGCTGAAGAGCAAAATGCCCCCGTAGGTAGCAAAGGGAGGAGGAAAGGTGGGAATCATCCACTTGCCAGCTTCGAGACCCGCTTTTCTTGAGACACAAAGGGGATAGTGCTGGCCTTCCTCCCGGCAGCCCTCCTCAGGAGGAGAAGGGAAGCTGCTCAGGGCAGGATGCGTGCAAGGAGAATGAGTTTAAGTTCAGGCTATACGCATTTCAAAGCACGCCAAAAAGCGAGGGCCGATTCCCTCTTCTGCTTTATGGAATTATTTGTAAGCATTCGAAGTTTTGAAATGAGATCAGGAATGTTCTCGTAGTTGCTAGGTTTCAGGAAAAATGATGCCGGTAATGAACGCCAAGCGATTTATTTCTAGTAGGCATCCGAAAACCCCATGACAAATTAAAACAGCCATTAATTGCTTTGATAAAGGCGTGACCACACCCCGGTTGGATCCTGCCTGGAACTCAGCATCTCAGTTTTAGAGACGCCCAACACCTTGATGCATGCTGGTGGCTTTGAGGCATCCTTGATACAAAATGAACGTTTTTCGGTGGGTAAAACGGGCCACACGCAGCCTGGCCTGGTATAAATCTGGTGGCATGTTCATGGTCTTTCTTGAATCTCTGTCCACAGGAATTAAACACTCCTCAAAATCTCGAGAATACACAATTTGGCTGAAGCTTAAACCGTGCCTGCAGGGTGATTCCTCTTCCAACATAGCAAATCACACCCCAAACGCATGGTTTTGGCGGGGTCTTCTTAAGCCTTGCCGTGGTGGGACACGCTCCCCTTGCTCTGCTGCACGGGGGCCGCAGTGCACCTGTACAGTGAGAGCCCTGTGTCCTATTGCTCAGCCAACCTTTCCATCCCTCCGGCCTCCCGACTAGACATCTGCCAGGGCATTCCCCGCAGCAACAATGTTCACAACGCTTGTCCCGAGGTAGGTCTGACACCTTCACGTGGCTCCACCTTTCCCGCCTTGGTCCTAAATATTCACTTAACTAAGTCCAGGTTTCCCACACAGTGGGTTAAACCCCATTGGAGTTGAAACTCCTTCACTGGTTTCCTCCAGGCTGCGCTCCACGTGGGAGCTTTCCTAACCGGCATCCCGCTGGGATGAAGCACACCAGGTTTGATCTCAACCCAAAACTCATTTTTTTCAGTCATTTGTAAGGAATCAAACCATCCCTGTGTGTCACTTGGCTCCCTCCAGTAATAACTTTTGAAATCCACGGGTCCATTTCAACCAACTCAGACAGAAAATGCCCCAAAAGCATTAGGAGTTGGCTCGGTTTGATGGCTGTAGGCAGCTGGAGAGAGGGAAAATGCTGGATTATTGCCCTTGTCTGGGAGAGGGGCCGTGGCTGGAGCTCAGCAAGGCTGTGAGATGCTGGAAGAAAACACACGGGAGAGAAATCTTTGAAAGGCCCCAACCTCAGGAAATGTTTCGATCGGAGCTCGCACCTTATTAAGCACGCGATAATCCAGCCGCGAGACACGGGGCCACAGGAAACCAAGCTCCGTAAGTCCTGCTCCTCATGGGTCAACTTCAACTTAAAAAAAAAAAAAAAAAAAACCAAACAAACCCAAACCCAACCAAACAAAAATACCCCAACAAACCACCAGTAAAATACAACGAAATACAATGAAATACACCGAAAAGCCCTTCATAAAGCAGAGACTTCTGGAGCAGGCACTTCTGAGTCCTCCTGCCTTAACAGAGATGGGCTTGGGACCGCTAGGAAACACAAACACCAGTGCCTAAAAGCAGAAAGAGAGAGACACTAAGAGACAACAAAGAGGATTTGCATCCAGATCTAGAGAGGACTGTCGGTGCCAAGATCCACTTTAATGAGACTGAGGAGCTAAAAACCCTTGAGAAACTCTACCTACTTAATGAGGGCTTGGTTTTAATAGCAATTCTTGCCTAGACTTTTTTTTTTTAATCTTGGTTTTATCCTGTTTCTGTGAAAGTTGTTACAAGACCAATAAAAAACTTGAATTCATATCAGAGCCCCATTTTTCTAACTGGAGAAGATCCCCTTTGCTGATGCGGTAGCTGCAAGCCAGTAGCAAACAAGGTTTGATTAATTTGATCTTGATTAGAGCTAAAAGACTTTTTTTGGCCGGAGTTATATTTTGAAGCAAAATAAGTGGAAATTCAATCATAGCAAACCACTGCATAATACATTTTTTAAACACAAATAATTTGGCAAGCTCAACAATGGAGAAAACCCAAACACTTTGTTTTGTTATTTTAAAGCAAAGCGTTTAATTACAGTCCACTTTTGGTTAAAAACGTCTTTCCATTTTCTTCAAAAATGGCTCTCAAGACTTCTTGAATGCAAAACGAAATTCGTTTCAATTTGCACAGAAGCTTTTCTGGCCCGAGAATGTTGTTGCTTATTTCCTAATTCATCCCAAAAAACCCCCGTAGCTGTGCTGCAGTTCATTCTCCTGCGAACTGAACCGACGCCATTTCTTTCCTTGGCGCCGACAAATTCAAAGCCACAGGCTAAAAGTCAAAGTCTAAGACGCACTTTTGCGCGGCCAAACCCGTGGCCCAAGTGGGGATTCGAAGTTCGACTTGAAATGCTGCTCGTTCTTCTAGACGATGTGAGTGTATGCAATGATACTCTTAACGAGGGCGGGGGAAGAGAACACGTACATTGAGCGTCTCAGTAGTTTTGGGGAGGGTTAGGAGCCGTGAGCTGTGACCTCCCCTTTCACGGCGGGCTGCAAGCTCCAGCCTTCGCTGGACTGGCAACCTCAGCCAGGAATTCCCTCTGATTCCCTACTCAAACCACTTGATCTCTCCTGCTTCCTTTATTATTACGTTTAACGATCCCTGACATGCTTTTGGCAACCTCCTCGGAGATAATCAGGTTGTAACGCTTGAGACCAGCTCCGCTCAGATAAAGAAAAAATGAGTGATAAAGAGCAGCGATGTATTTGCAGATCAGAGGCAGAGCAGCGGGGAGAGCACGCTGTGCTTCAGACTTTTGATCAGAAGAGAACGCGCGTTCCTCGTTAGTGCTGTAATATGGCAGTCACGGGATTTTTCTATATCAATTGTCAGGCCGGGGTTAGAGCTGGAGCCTGCAGCCCCGGCTGCAAGCCTCGGCTCCTTCCCTGGTGTATTGGATACAGCTTCTATTTTCTACTCTCGCAGCTATTTCTTAGCACAAACCATGCCAAATACCTTACGTCCTAGCAGACCTCAATTCTTTTGCAGCTCCCCTTCAAATCTTACCCTTCCCGAGGGTTAAACCTGAAAAATTTGCAAGAGAACGAAAAACTTAGAGGGAAGGGATGGGGAGGGGAGGGGGGGGAGAAGAATAAAAAAAACCCACCGCAGAACCAGCATGACACACAAAAACAAAACCAAACCACCCGGTTGTTGGATCTGCAAAGATCTCCACTCCAACTCTATTGATTTCATGACACCTCTGCTGCCTGACCCATTAAGCATGGCTCACTGGCAAGGCGTCAGATATTCAAGTTGCACTTTGTTACATCCGTAGACATCTCTTGTGCTTGAAGATGTTCAACACCTCGCCAGCTTTTAAGTTTTCTTAGTTTAGTAGCAAATTCACATAAACCTCCAAATGAGAGGAATTTGTTCATAACCCAGTTTGAAAATAGTCCTTCCAGTCTGTGTTGACTCACCAGGGTTGATACCGGCTGGGAGTCATTTGTCCAACATCGGCCATCAAAGGTTGGCTGTCCCCAAGCCACGTCTGTAGATAGTGTGAAGGGACTGACACCTCAGAAAATCTTTCTTCCCACCTAAAAATGGCAGTTGGTTTGAAGGATGGTCTCTCGGGCTGCTGATCACCCTCCACTGACTATGGATGGAGTCTGGATAATTGGAAGTCTGGTTTGTAGAAGAGGACAGTTACTTGAGTGACTTACTCCTCCAGCATGGCCAGCACCGTCTCACATCCAGCAGTGATGGGCTCCAGGCACACTCTCAGACTTTGGCAATCAAAATATATCGGGACACGTAACCGGGCTGTATGTCACAGCCTTTCCTTACAGAGCAAAGAGTCACAGCGAAGACGCTTTTCAGGAAAAGCAGGGACCGATTTGCCCAGACACTTTTTCAGAGTTGTTGCCATATATGTGACTTCACGTTGTCGGTCACACCAAAAAACCTGCAGCCTGTATCTCTGACAGGACACCCAGAAAACCCAGACAAGTGTCGGTAAGCCTCAAACCTCACCCAGACACAGTTTGTGGAGAGAAAAAAGGGAGGATATGGACAAAACCCAACCATAGGCAAACCCATTGACATCCCCACCGGCGTCCAGCTTCCTACACCTCCAGGTCCGTGACAGTACCCTGCAAAGGATAATCCTGGATTTGGTACAGACTTAATTAGGGCAGAAATAACAGAAAATGCTGCAGATGAGCAGGGAGGGACCGAGGCAGAAGGAAAGCTTGACAGACACAGGTCTAGCCTACAGTCCTGCCTTTGCATCCCAGGTTGACATGAAACCAAATGCAATTCTGATGTCCTGGACGCTCTGAGGGCCGTAAATCAGGGCCCTCTCAGTGCTGTGGTGAAAACTTCATCGGAGAAAACTCCTCCGCATGCAAAAGCACTTTGGAAACACCCGTCCCGAGTAGATCCAGAACTTCCCGTGGGAGAAATGGTCTGTCTTTCCCAATTTTCTTCCCAAGCCTCTCCGTATGCTTTCCAACACACCGTGCCTTTTCCTGGAAGATGATGAGGTCAGTGGTTTTCCATATAGTGGATAATTCAGCCTCATGGGTCAACGCACAGATTTTTATCTCAACTCTGAGTTCCCATCAGCCTGGCAGCTTAAGCTCTGACTGCTCGTAATGGATGTGCCTTCGCTGGTGTTTCAGCTTTTTACCCAAAGTGAATCGGAGCCACTGGTGAAAAAAACAGAGTGGATTTATGCTGTGGGGATGACTCTGTCCTTTCTGGTGCTGGGTGCCTTAATAGAAGGTGCTGGTTAACTGCAGGATTCCGCCTGTTGCTTTTGGTTGAAAATATTGCCGCTGATAATGCCTAAATTGCTACTAACTTCATAGAAAAATGTAAGCGAGCGATGACTCCTTTAGAACTGAAGACCTCCTGTAGTTCACGTTTAACCAGCCCATCTCCCAGGCAATTCCACTTACTGCAGAGGAGCAACGAGAGCGTTTCCATTTTATTTCTCAGGCAGCAGAGAATAAATAGCACGTTATGGAAACTGCTTATCACAGCCCAGGATCAGACACTTTGCAGGAGCAGATTTTTCCAGGCAGATCTCAGATATTTCCTTGTTGTCCCTCTCGGAAAGTCTCTCCTTTTCTTCCAGTGTTTTGGAGCTTCCGTTGCTAGTCTCACCCAAACCCAGGCAATAGCAAAACTTGTGGAGGCTGATGCAGAGGTCTGCTGTGGCTTTGGGTGTAGTTGACTACGTCTGGTCACTTAACCCGCTTTAAGTGCCCAAGGAAAAAAAGAGGGAGTCCACTGATTTTGTGACACCTGCTGTAATCCGCCCTGGAACGCTCCTGAAGAGACGCAGGAGAAATTCTTAAGATGTATTTCTCTCAGACCACAATATATTCCATATGCTCCAACAGCGGAGGAGAAGGGAACTGGTACTTTGAGTTACCTCTG
>SAYO01020192.1:12418-22573 GCA_004023745.1 Recurvirostra avosetta | reverse complement strand
TTACACGTCCTAGGTAAGCTGAGACTGAAGGATGAAGTCCCTAAACCCACATTCAGAGAAGAATCGCAGCAAAACTCAGAGACCAAATATGATGCAAAACCTGGGGTCTTAGACCTCAGCGCCTCTTCCTCAGCATCTCTTCCAAGTAGATAAGGAAATTCCATAATTTAACACAACAAAGGCTAGAGCCTGGATCAATTCAGCCCACATTGCATTTGACAGCTTGCTGCAGCTCAAATACATCATTGGACTCCGTAAAAACAGACTTTTCACACTTGTCAATTCTGCTTTTCTCATTGTATGTGGTTTCTGGACGTGTGAGGACTAGTCCTCTGTTATCCCAAAACTTAATCCGCAGTGGTGAAATACATAGGCCTTCAGCGTGAAGGGAATTCAATACGATCTTTAGGCTAAGGAATGCTGCCAGAAGGTTGTAAAGCAGTATTATTATAAACGGAAAGCAGGGTCTGCTGTCCATATATCTGAGATTGGACTTTAGCCCTCCATTTGGTTATTCTTGGTCAAGTTTGACGTTTTCTTCCATATTGGCTTTACCTGGTTTGTACGGCTGGCCTTAGAGCATTTCCCTGTGAGCACCATGTTTTCCCATCAAGCTCAACATCCACTGGTTTCCGCATTAGCTCCACGGATTCCAGCATTAGCTCCAGCTGCCAGAACTTCACCTTTAGCGAACATACATCACCATCAGACTCAAGTTGTTAAAAACCCCGTGGTTTCCATGGAAATCATTGCTGATACTAGCCTAGACGTCTGCTTTTTTCATGCCTACAGTTAACAGAGCAGAAAAAGAAACATGAATCCTTGTTTTTCAAAATTTCTCTCTTCGTAGTGGAAAACAAATATGTCTCATAGATTGAGAAGATGGAGGAAATCTGATTTCCATGTGCAGGGTCCAAGGAAGCTGGTTGCCACAAGTTGAAACCACACTGATGCTGCAACCAGGACAGGAAGGTGCTGGTTCCCAGCAACTCCCACCTGTCTTGTGCGAGATGGGACAGTGGGTGCACAGCGTTCATTTATCCATCCATCTTTGCAAGAATCCAAAGACAAGGGAGCTTGCCTAGAACCACATCCTCTGTGGTAGGAGGTGGAAGATCTGCCCATGGCCAAAGAGAGACACCGAGATTACTGGCAGAGGACAGCTTGGACAGAGATAGTGTAGATTCCCCGAATGACAAGAAAGCAAGAGCCCATTTGTACCAGCCAATGGAGCACGTGCACCACCTAAGGTGGGTGTAACTGCTCAGCCTCCCTGTTTGGATGGGAGCCTCCACCAGTCCTCTCTACGAATAGCCAAATCTGGGCCAGCCAAAGAATTTTCCTTCTTTTTGCTTCTAACTAATGAACCTGTGAGAGCACTACGATCACAGATCTCTTCGGACACTTGGGCAAAGTCATAGGAAAAAAGAAAAAAAGCACCCAAACCATTTGCCAGCTTTAACCTCCATTAGAGAAAGGCCAAATATTTTAAACGTCTCGTTCAACTTCCCATGCGCTTGTCTCCTCCCACACCAGCCTGTTCAACACAGAGAGGCAGCTGACCCAAGGGAGAGTTTGGGTTGAGTTCCTAGCAAGCAAATGACATTTCCCCACTGCGGTAAGCCTGGAGAGGCACTATGTTAGCACCATCCAAGTCAATTTTTTCCTTATGTTCAAAGGAAACCCTAGATATGTTTTCTAAATCGCTTTCCAGCCCTTTCAGCGAACAGGAGGCTTTGAAAACACATTCTGAAATCCTTCTCTTCATCTCGATGCATCTGTTCTTTTTCTTCTCCATCTGGACAGCAGCGCAGGTACGCAGACTAGACCCTGGCCTTTGGCCGACATGATCTTTCCAAGTAATTTTTGGACATGAAATGAAAAATCCGTCCAAAGCACACTCCGCAAAGGGCTTTTATTTCCATTTGAGTCCACTTCAAGGGGCTGCAACGGGCTTAGTTTTGTTATTTTTGTTCCCCTTTCCAAAATAATAGCCGAGCGATCCAAAGTTTGGATTTAGAGAATTATTGGACTGTTGCTGAAAAAGCGAATAGCAGAAGCTGCGTCTCTTCGCTTGTATCTCTAGAGCTGAGTCTTGACCACTAATTGTACACAAAATTAAGTCCTCGCTGTCATTCTCTAGTTCAAGATCAGACTCCTGGACTGACTTCAGACAGTTGCATTAGGCAGCAATAACAGCTGGCACAGTCAAGCGATGCCGTTATTCATCCAGCGGGAAGAGCAGAACTCTGGAAGTGACATTGGCTGGTAGAGAGCAGGCACCTCCTGGAGGCAAGACGTGACTGCTGGCTGGGAGATGGCATGCTCACGGAGCCAGGACAGAGGGCTCGGGTTGACACATCCGACACAGGTAATCTACTGCCACTTGCGCAGCTAAAATGCAGTAAGGGGAGAGGCAGGAGAGAGGTGCGGATGGCAAGGGGGAAAGAAGAGATAACTAAAGAGGCAGCATGCCAGATGCTTCAGGAGAGAAAGAAGGAATCATATCTACCTGTGATTTAAAAAAAAAAAATCATCCCAGTCCAGGAGGAGCACCTCTGCCAACTTCCCCCGAGGATCTGAGTTCACCGAGCAGGTGTTTTGGCTTCTCACAAAGCGTTTTGGAAACTCACATAAGGAGGGAACAAGCTGAAGTGTGGGAAACCGAAGAAGCCAAGGCTTCCCAGCAGGGCAGCACCGCAATGAGGTTGGGAAGAGGAAATCAGCCTCCAGCTTCACAGTCCCCTGCCAAGAGCTTTGCTGCCAACAGGTGACAGAGTGACACTGTGCCCTAGAGGGGACAGGGCCACCAGCAGGGCTGGGAGCACAACTCTTCTTCTTCCCAGGAACGTTGGCTGGAAAGGCACAAAAGAGGATGGGGTTGGAGGAGGAGAGGGAGGTGATGCACGTCCATGCGCAGATGAGAAACTTGGAGCTTACTTTTTCAAAATAAACTCTTGGCCTTCCCAGCTTGACATCCTGCCTCCCCCGGCAGCCAGGACATGATTCTTCCCGTGTAACGAGCCACCTTTTCCATGCACAAAAATGCTGCTCTTTTTTTCTCCCTTTTTGGGGCCAGATGGGAGGAAGTCTTTAGTGCTGGATTGGAAATGGCCAATGTCTTTTCCAGTCATGGTAGATTCTATCGTCTCCCCATGCAGAACATACAGCCCCTGCCATGACCTAGAATTAGACAAGAATTTCCTCTTTAAAGACTTTTTCAACCACTTCCTTTTATTTTATACCCCCATCTTTGAGCTGGGGAGGCACGCAAGAGGAAGGACGAGGCTAGGATTTTAGCAGAGATTAGCAAGCTCAGATCCAGACCAAACTAACTCTGATCAAACACCAGTTGCCTATTTGTTTGCCTGTTCAACGGTGAATTTCCACTGACAGACCCCCCTTCCCTGATCATTCATGACTCTTGTTGACATCCAGGTTGCAAACCAGTGATTAATCCAAGCGCAGCAAGATGGGAGCCAGGTCCTAGAAAGATTTTTTTGTGGTTTCTACAGACAGCCATTCCCCTTTCCCTCATGAATTGCCTTTCATGTTCATCTCTGAACGTAATAAAAACAAAAACATTTTGCTTTTTGACTCTGAAGCAACGTTTTCTTTCTCTCAATTCACTTGGGCCAGCGAGAAAGTTTCCACAGATTTTTCCCAGGTCTCTTCTTTAAGAACAGAGCAGAACTATTCATGGAAAGCAGTCCTCATCTTCTTGCACAATGAATTGTTTGCTTTGGAGGGTAGAAGAATGTATCCATCAGCAGGGTGGAAAATGGGGATTAGGTATTCTCACGCAGCTATTGATCTCCTGGGTCCACCTCTGAGATGTAGTTGAGCAGGTGCATAACTAAATTCACTGCAGAAAAATGAAAATTGATGGTGCACATGTACTAGATCAAGCACGAGGACAGTGCTGGTGAAGACGCCATAGTGCGGGATCAGCACGTGCCCAACGTCAGAGATGGTTGGCAATGTGTGTAAGCACACTGATCTCACCTTCACTGAGCTTGTGCCCAAAAGCTGGATGGTCCCTTGAGGTTAATGGATCAAAACAAGTGTTCGATGACAATTTTTTACTGGCCTAAGACTTGGTAAAATTCAAGTGCTCCCTAGGGCTGGGCTTTGGGCAAAGTTCCTGGGTTTACAAAGGCCATCTGCCTCTCCTGCACACCTTGCCAAGTACAGGGAAACCAGAGAGTCCGGCTCTCTCCGTTGGTCTTGCAAGCTCAAGCCCACATCTGCTGGAAAAGTTCCCCATGCCATCACCTAGCATGCTTGCCAGTCTCTGTAGGTGTTGGTTTGGAAGGGATTTGCCATCTGTGGAACAAACAGTAAGAAAAAGGCAACACTCGGTGAAGAACTGTAGTTCTTCAGTAGGAGCCCAAGACAGGCCCCATCTGATGAGCCACAAGCCACCCAAAGTTCCTCCCTTCCAAACAGGAGGATGAGGAGGTTGTCGTCTTTTTTATCATCATACTCGGGTGATCCGTGGAACTTTCTGCTAGACAACCCATCATTTTTCTTAGACCGGTAAGTCCACAGCTACCTTATATTGAAGGTGAAAAGGAGGTCCTGGACGCAAGGGCTTCAGCCAAAGCTTGGTTGTGTCAATGGTACATGCGCCATTTACCTCACCGATGCCTCAATCCCAGCAAATTTGGTTAAAGCAGTGATGTTTCAGTTTTGACTAGCAGATTGGCCTACAGCCTATCAAAGAGAGTGGAAAATTTGTCCTTGATTTGCAGCGCTACATCGGGCTCCTGGGTGTTGAACCACAAAGTCAGCCCTGGGGAAAGCCTGAAGCCAGTCGGTTTCCTTTTGTAGCACTGTATCTCTCTTTCTATTTCTAGTGCACTTTAAAGTACAGGAGGCTGTGTGCTCCTTATCGCTTCCAAGCAGCACTATAACACAAGAAGCAAGCAGCAGACAGTCCCTGCCAAGCATGAGTTAGGAAACAGGCCTGGTGGGGATTTTTTTGTTGTTGTTTCTGTGATTATTATAGTTTGTTGTTGACTTTGTCTCTGCTTTAAAAAGAATGTAAACACCACCGAGGGCAAATATCAGCATAGAAGCTGCATTTCTGTTGGTCCAGTCGCTGTTTCCCATTTCTGTTTATCTTTCTGTCTAGGCATACGAGAGGCTCGGAACAGAAGTCTGACTCTGTGCCAGTGCCATGTCCTCACCCAGAGCCAGCGCACCATCTCGCACTGCCGGGGCATCCCTGCCGCCACGAGCTTTATCCATACTTTTGCCACGGTACTGACCCACAGTGCCTCTGGGAACCAAAGGCCGCGCGTGTTGCTTAAAGAAAAGGCCGGACGGGTAGTTTAAATTCGATGCCTAGATTTTAAATTGCTAAAATTAGATGACGAGGACTCCCAGCACTGACTGCAAGAACAGCTGGTATCTCTGGCAGGTAGTTTTCTCCCACAAGGAAAGCACATGTGGGGATGGGGTTACACTGCCAGGCATCCCATTCTGCCCTGGAAGAGTGAGGGATGCTGCACTTGCCAGGGCATTGCAAGTGCTAGTGCAGCCCACGCAAGATGAAGGCTCCCAAATACATTTTGGTGGGTTAATTATTTTTTTTTTTCCAGCAGATTGATGATTAGGCTGCTTGTAGGAACACGCATCAGCTGGATGCAAGTACAAGATGCAGCTCATGGGCTCTGCTCCATTTGGACCTGCTCTCCCCAGGTCTTGGTTCAAGGTAGCCCTGTACACAACAAGCCAGAGTGGGAATTTGCTGGAAAAGGTGGACACTAGGGAGGTCAGGACACATAACAGGAGTCAGACATACAGACAGTTGTCACAAAGGGCTGTGAGCTTCAAAACACATCCCTGTTTCAGCTTATTGCATCCCATCCCTCTCCCCACTTACTTTCACTCCTTTCCCTCCGAGCTGCCCATAGTTCTTTTTCTATAAAAATGTCTCACTGAGTCTCAGAAGCACATACGACCTTTGTGGCCACCTTGGCAGCTGCCCCCATCATTTCACTGCCCCGCCAGGGAAGAGCTTTGTCCGGAATTCCCTTTTTACCAATGGTCCAACTGTGGCCCCACTGACTTTGAACCTCCTCCCCAGTCCCAGTATGATCCATTTACCTCGCTCAGTCCCTTCCCGATTTGGAAAACCTCAGTTTAAGGGTTTAGGTCCCCACCTCAAAGAGTTTGTTTTGGACCTGGACTCATCCCGACTGCACCAGTCTGTAGGACAGTAACATCCTTCCTCATGACCACACATGAAAGAAAGCAATCGTCGTTTTCAGTATGGTCACCCTCCCAAAGTAATGTCATAACTGTATCTCCTCTAAGTTCCCAGCTGATCCCTTGGTAAAGGGAACGCCAATGCCCCATCGTCTTTTTCTGGCTGTGGTTTTTACCCCGTTGTAGCCTTAGAGCTGAAAGCATCAAAAGATTCCTGTGATTTATGAGAAGGCTTTATGCCTTCCTCCTTTCCCTTTTGTTCTAGTAGTCTGGCTTCTCAACATGACCTTGAAAGCATTCTGATGTCTCATCGTATGGTTTCAGAAGTGCACATTTTTGTGCCAAGAAAAGTGATTATTGACCAGGAATGAAAGAGATCTTGTCGTTTAGGCTCTGGAGAGCAGCACAGAAAGAAGCAGCTTGGTACCTTGTCTTGAGTAAAAGCAGAAGCAAAGTCTATAAAGCTGTCTGCCTCTCTGCCTCGCTCCCTTTCGGACAAGTCTTTCAAAGCTTCACCTCCAAATGTGAAATTCCAAAAGCTACAACCTTATCAAAGGAGAGGGAACACAGCCCAGTCATTGTCATTCCCCAGAGAATTCAAAATGACAAAAAAACCAAATAAACCCAAAGATTATGTTACAGAAAACTCAACCGATGCATTTCAAAGACTGTACATCTAGGGCTGCATATTCCAGACCCTCGGGCATTGCGGGCTCCAGGGGATGCTCAAACTCCTTCATTTTGCCAACATTAATAAGACATAGCTTGAGGTCATTGCTGACACCAAAAGCCACAGCTATCCAACTTCTCTTATCTGCTCCCCTGTCTTTATCCAGCTGGAAAACACTGTGTATTCATTTAGCCATCTCTCAGACACGGTCTAGTTATTCATTAAATCTTAACATGGAGGCTCCAGTGCCTTGGACAGAGCGTTAAGCACTTGAAAGAGGAGGGTTGGATTTATCAGAGCTGTGGTTTTCCACTTATGGCCATCGTTCTCCGGGGGCTCTGGGGCTTACATTCTGGTGCCAGCGGGCTTGATGCTCACCCCTGCTTTGGGAAAATTTTCAGAGACTCTGGATGGACAGCTAATCAAAATGATGGTAGTGGAAGAGAAAAAGGAGGGGATGGAAGCCCCTCAGGAGATGGAGAGGAGCAGAGATGGGACCAGAGTATAGCCCAACAGCATTTTCTTTCATTTCCAATGTAATTTCTGCCATTGCATTTACTCCAAGGGGAGCCAGCCTGGATGGGCACCAGGGGAGACCAACAAAGCCACAGTGGACTAGAGGAGGGAAGCCTTGAACTCACACTCACTGGGGTACAGGCCCCCAGGTTGTACCCAACTTTGCGGCATGATTCCCAGCCGACGCGCCCGCTGCCCAGAGCCCAAAGGGCCACTCACCGGTCACTGTATCTCAAAAACACCACCCCTCTGATTTCGGCTCCATCAGCCAACACCCAGCAGAGAAGTCCCTCTCCTTGCATGAGGAAAACCCAAGTCCAAAGGGACATCCTGGGAGTCCCTGAAATAAGATTCTCCCAGCTGAAGCAATCCTCTCCCAGCTGGGGCAGCCATCCCTCCACCACACTGAATTGCTCCCAGCTGCTGGGAAGGAGGAACAGGAGTGACTGATGTTACTGGAGCAAAGAGCTAGCTGGACAGGCAGACAGACAGATGGAGATACATACGTATATACACACACATTGAGGTGGATGCATAGCGAGAATTACAGTTTCTTGAAGCAAGTTTCTGCTCCGCAGCTTATTTGACCTCATATTCTGTTTCTCCCTCACTAAGCTAATAATCTCACTCGTGGAACCTTATCAAGTGATGTTTGACAATCCGGTAACTATATTGCATCCAGGAGCTTTTTCGTCCTGCACCATAGCAGCAATATCTCCAAAGAACTCCTACTAAAGCCGGGACCACTCCTCATAAATCACACACACACATTGGCTGTCTCTTAATCAATCTTCCCCAGGTGTTCCCTCACTCAACCTTACCACGATCATCTTGAGGCTTTGCCTGGCAGCTCTGGTTTTTATGTTGGTTTTTTTTCTCTAAAACAACTGCCTGGCCACGCTCCGGGTCTTTGGCTTTTGTGTTTTCTCCCTGGTAACATCCCGCTACCACTCTTCTTTTTGCAGAAGTCTCAATGGTCCACAGATACCTTCTTCAAACGTCTGATGAGGTTGTAACCACCACGAAGACACTGTGTTGGCATCTCTACCTCAGTGTTTGGCTGCCCACCAATCAAACAGATTAGAAATACCATACAGACACCTCACAAATACCTTTTATATGTATTACATATATAAAATCAGCCCACTTCATTCCTTTTCCCTATTACCACAGCACAAAGCTACCTATCTCCAGGAGCTCTTCACTGGTACCCATAGAAAGTTTTTTCTCTCAAAACATTTTTTTCAAGAGAAAATGTAATTTTTCAACAGAATGATAATTTTTAACATAAATTGCCTGATACATTTGAAGACAGTTGATAAATCATTAAAAAAAGTGAAACATTTCTCTGCATTGAATCATCCTGTAATGAAAAAGATGAATTTTGCCACAGCCTCAAGTTTGGACAATTTTTTTTTTTTAGCTTTCATCTAAGTCTTGCATGAAAAACCTTACTGTTCGCTAGTAAAAACCTCTATTACTTTTCTTTTTTTTAAAAAAAAAAATCATTTTAAAACCCATTGAACGTATTTTTAATTCCTATTTTTGGTAATAGCTCAGGCTCAGCACCACACTGACAGAGCTACATGCCTTCTAGTGCAGAGCTGGCCGCCGTCCAGCCAGCTAAGGGTACGGGCGGCGAAGGTCACGTCTGCTTGCAAAAGACCACATAGACATCCCCTGCAATTCTTCTGAGGTTCTCTGCCTAAACGCAGCAGGAGGCGTCAAAAAAGCCCCATTCCTAAGGTACCTTTGATAGCCTTCCACAAACAGGAGCTAAGTAGTAGTCCGGGGTTGCCCCTTCTCCATCCTCCCTGGCTTTTCCCCACCTCCCCGGAGAACCCTTGCGGCGGCGGGACGCGCTGCGTGACACCACCAGCTAAGGACATCGCTGGCAGCGTGTCTGCGGCAGCACAGAGCTGGTTTAACCTGCCTCTCCCAGCCAGGACGGGGGTTCCCGGACCAGGGAACACAGAGCCGCCCTGGGTACACAGGCCACTTCACGGCGGTATTTGAAGTGCTTGAACGCAGCCCTGAGAGCTAAGTGCCTTCTCCAGGGCAGCACATGGTCCCCAGGCAGAGCCGGGAGCTGCCACCACTGCTTCCAACATACGCATAAGTGGCTTCCCAAATATCTGTGCTGAGCCAGGGAGCAGACGCAGCCCTTCCACCGGTTGCGTTTTGGGGCTGCATAAAACACGTGTGTCACACATTGCGGGGGAAAAAACACCTTTTCAAAGCGATATCTCTCTATTACTGCCCTGAAGCCCTCTGTTTGGGTTAAAAAATGAAAAGCTGGCATGTCACAACTTGATTTTTTTTTTTTTTTCCCCTGGCTGATAATAGAAGCTTGCTGCGCATAGAAAGTCGCACCCCACTCTCCTTCTCCCAGGACCGTTCACATGGGACCACTGCTCTGAAGCATCTCTGGAGCTGCCTGAAAACCTTGGGTTGCCCCAACAGTCTGAGCCTATTTGGGATGTCTGAACACAAAGGATGTCTTAGAGGGGGAGGGAAGAAAAATCATGTTTCTAAGCAGCTTTAATATATCGACAAGGGAGACCAGCTCCTCTGAAATTGAGCCTGTTGTGTCTAAAGTGTTAGCCACTTGAGATAGCACAGAAAAGTCGTGGTCCCTGCCCTTTTTATATCTATTGCCTAGTTCTGGAAACTATCCTGTGAGTAGCCACTTTGACTTTAATAGGATGAATCATTGCTAAAACCATCATGTGCTTATAAATGTTTACATGAGT